>DWUN01002000.1:0-14926 GCA_018249975.1 Passova gellias | reverse complement strand
AGTGTAAGTGCAGTTAGTATTCGTTAGTATCTGCCCTATCAGAGGTCCGTCGCAGATGCGTCACTACTCTTGAGGACCGAGATGGTCGCCTCTGGTAAACGCGTGGACCGGCAACCACACCCTTCAAACCGAAACACAATGTGTAGAAACAATTGCTTCACGGCAGAAATAGGTGTGGCGGTGGTACTTCCTCGTCATTAAACTTACTATTGGCACTTTTTAATACCTGATAAATATTGCATGATCCCCTTGTGCTGAAACCCAAGAAACAGCTTTTACAGGAGAAGTGTGACCAGGAACAGTTAGTTTGTGCCTTCCTTTTGTGGTCCAAATGTGGACACTGTTGTCATAGCTGCCGGAGAGAATCCTAAAAATTAAATAAACATATTAATTGTATATGACCATAGCATTAACAAAGTACAATCTACACAAAAGCATACAAATAAGTACTGAATGTGATGTCAATATCACAGTCCACAGGCCTAGAACTAACAGCAATGATGATTTACATCAACATGCAGCTTATAATCTGCAGAGAATCAGTAAACCTATACTATTATTTAATCTCCTAAAAAATAAACAAGTTTTTTTTACAGTAGGCCTAAATTTTTATATTTATAGAAAACGGAAAAAGAAATTCAATCAATCTGAGCGACAACTATCAACAAATTCTCAGAAAATAAAAAAAACTAACCAATTCGGGGTTGCATGAACTGCAGATACCCAGTCATCATGCATCAAGCAGTCCTTTGGTGTTGGCGGCGGCAAGCACTCGAAGTATTCCAATTCTATTGTATCTTCCGTTGATAATCCTTTCTCTAAGAGGTGTTCGCCCAACGAAGAACGTAGTAGTTCGCCACATACTAAGAAATCAAATTCTATTGCCGTTGCACTACTAGCATTATTTTCTCTTAAAATTGCATTAACCAACCAACTGAGTTCAGTTCTGGCCACGTTCCTTTCGACCACATATGGACTATCAGACACTGCATATCTAAAATAAAACATGAATTATCAAAAGTAATAGTTATTTTATCTTGTATTATATTTATGTAAACCACGGACATCCACGATTACTCACTTTTCTTCTTTTGTTACAAATCGCAACTGTATTTGTGATTCCGTTTTATCATCCATTTTAATTTAGGTTTTTATCATTTGCTATTATTTTACAGAAAAACTATTAAACCAATACCATCAACACACATGTCAATTTTAACCTCAATTACCGCTTTTCATACCGAAAGACGATTAATACATTTACTACTACTAGTACTAAACTTCTGACTATTTACAAGGTTTATTTAAATTGCATTGTATATATCTCGTATGAAATCTTGCAACTAAGTTTTGAAGCAGTTATTCTCAACCGATTAATATGAAATTTAGCATACACCTTTAGTTAGTATCACAATTTACAATGCAGGATCAGCTTAGTGACGTCATTCTAAATACAATATGACAGACGGCCCAAGATGGCAGACTAGTTATTATTTGCGCTCCATGCCACACATGATGCTAGTTATCAAATGAGTTTGCTGAGAAGAATACGACAAATAAATAAATAACGGCTTCTGTAACATATAAATTGTGTGATGTAACAAATTGATAAATTTAGCTTGATTTAAAATATTATTTCTTCATTAAAAAAAGGTTTTCTTAAATATGTTTTTTTTTAAATATTTATTATGAATGATAAACTATGATAACCATGACTGCCAAATAATGTGAATTTCTGAAACGTCGTCTGCTAAATCCACTAAAATGAGACGAATTATCGGTTTTTTTTTAATTTCAGTAGAATACACTTAATTAGCTACGCCATTTAACAATGACAGCAACAGATGTCAATTGACATAGCACAAATGTCAAAGAATAAGGTTATTTCATGTGTTGTTTTGTAGTGCGGTAAAAAATAACAACAGAAAGTATCATAATGGGTGTTAAAAGACAAACGAATACAAATATCACTAAATATGTTTTAACAAGGAAAGCTGGCAGAAGTATTATAGAACATCGTCCTATATTTTCTCCAGACGGAGAGTAAGTACACAATAAACATTAAATGTTAAGTTTGTATTATATCTCGCTTACTCCTTTCTTATCTCTTCAACATTTTCTGTTCATTTAGATTCACTTCTAAATATAATATTTCATATATTCTTTGGTATTTTCCAGATATGTAGCATTAATTGTAGAAAATATCGTGAGAGTGTACAATATCCAAACTGGCGATTGTGTGCGTTCACTAGAAACGGAAACTGTGATCAATGAACTGGTCGCCATCGAGTTTTTGGAGAATGAAGACTACAATCTCTATGGCTGTTCTGATAGTGGATGTGTCATTACTTGGACATGGGAAACGGGACTTGTACTCAGAGAAGCTGTAAGTATTCTTATATTGTCCTATTTTTTTAACATGTGTTATCATTCAAGTTTGCTTATATAGGGTAAACATAAGTTGTGTAAATATATTTTCAATCACATAAGAGTGTGTTTGTTTTATGCATACTAGATAGCAACAAGTGTGATAACTCCATAATTTATTTGATAATCCATAATTTGTGACATTAGTGCCAGTTCCAAAGCCCTCTAGAAAAACTATAGAAATGAGGGAAAGGGAAATAAAAGATCTAGAGTACATTCTTGGTACCAATCATAGGAAATGTAATTTTAAAACTGTTCTTAATTTTTAAAGTACTAATGCGAGAATAAAACGATATTTTAGTCGACTATGTATTTCATTAAACTAATTTTGTTAACAGTATAAGGGTAATAAAAAAGAAATGATATGCTTTTGAAAGCAATAATATTCATTGGTGTAAATACTATCATACTCATATGTCTTCCATTAGTGATGCATACCTTGCATACCTTGCATACCTTTGCATACCTTTTGTATATGGAAAGCAGAGTAATAAAAAATAAGTATTATATCTCTGTTTTGCCCAATGGTAAGCTGGTAGAGAATGCAGTATGCATTAAGCTCCCTATTTGTCCCTTGAATGTATTATTTATGTGGCCAATCAAGTGTAAATAAATGAATAAATAAAAAAATATTTATGTTTATTTGTCTGCAGAATCTTCAACTACCAAAAGATGCAAGGGTTTTGACATTCAATGTAATTGACAGCAATGAGTGTTTCATCACAGCTGTGGAACCAGATAACAGTTACCTGCACGTAGCTTCATATTCAGTTAAGACTGGAGCCTTGAATTATATCTATAATGGCACAAGAGCTCTTTATTACGACTATGTTAGGGTGTCTATGGGTTGGTGCAACGGAGACCGATTCGCAGCCATCGCAAATGGCACAAAGGTCCTGTTCATTCAAAATATAAACCAGCCTCATTTGCGAACACAGTAAGTTATATTTGTCATATTTATAGAATAGTAGCTGACCTGGCAACGTTGTTTTTTTATATATAATTTGGCTGACAAACAAGCAGACAGGCCACCTGATGATAAGTAGTCACCATTGCCCATGGGCGTTGCCAACACCAGGTGTGTCACCAATGTTCTGCCATATAAATTATAACAGTATTTCTCTACTATATAATGTATGATATTATACATAGAAACCTTCCTCTTGAATCACTCTATTTATTAAAACAAACCACATCAAAATCTGTTGCATAGTTCTAAAAATCTAACCATATATAGTGACATACAGCGGAAAGCGACTTTGTTTTATACTATGCTTAGAGAATATAATAGACATAGTAGCTATATGTATACAGTTTTTATTTTAAATCAAATCAAATGATTTATTGCTTATAACTGTTTGCAATTGTTTCGCTGGTCTTATTGCAAAAAGCGACTAAGTGACCACTTACCATCAGGTGGCCCATCTGCCTGTTTGTTAGGCTAAAATATTTTTACAAGAATAAAATATTTTTATTGATCTTTTTAATTCTGAAAACAATCTATTGATTGCCATATTTTCATCTTTCAGGATTGTAAACCACAACAAATTTCGTATACTATCGGTTGCAGCTCATCATAAAGAGGGTGCTGTAGCCATCGCCGATACTATAGGAAGATTAACAATAATAACTGGCAATTTATATGATTATAGACATATTGCAAGGGAAGTGCTACATTGGCATTTTTTACCACTATTTGCCGTATGTTTTTCAGTTGTAGGTGAGTATATTGAGCAGAACTACTTCTCTTTAATTTACCCATTTGATAAAAATATAAACCCATTACCAGTTGGACCCAATTGTATCATAACAAAATTCAAGTATGGAGGAGATTGTGGATATATCATGCTAGTAGCGATCTATTTCTTTTGTCAATTTTGTATCTGACAAATTGCTTGCTTAATTGTATTTGAGGTTTACACAATTATATGTTTTTGTTATAAAACAATAGTCATAACTGCCAATACTATACTTTGTATTCAATTGTTGATATGGCTGTTGTACAAATGTAGCAAACGAATAAAATGTAAAATATCAAAATATATCACTTGCATAATCCAAGAGGCATTAGTATGCTAAAATTCAGGAATGTCTGTGACCTTTTATTATATATATCATTACTTATTTTCAAAAGTTATCCATTGTAGGTAATATATATAGAAATGCTTCTAGATTACTGTTGTATTAAATTATTTTCATTTTACAGGAACTTATATAATTTCCGGTGGCATGGAAAAAGTATTGGTCAAATGGACATGTGGGCATCTAGCTAATAAAGCCAACGAAAAAGCATTCATCCCACGGCTCCCAGGAATGATCAGATATATTACAGCGAATAGTAACAATATTGTGATAACACTTTCGAATAACTGTAAGCATACTTTTATTTTAGACTACATAACATCACGCCAGGTCGCTCACTGAGTACTCAGAAAGCACCAGTTTTGCTTAAGACTAATTTAATGGTTATTTTTTCGTGTACAACAATTAAAGGTAGGACATCAAATGGAGACAGAGAAAGCATCTGATTTTTTTTTTACATATTTTGCAGCTGTTGTAATTGCAAGTGCACAGATGCGCGTGATAACTACCATATTGGAATGTGGTGGAATTTCAGCCGCGTCTCGCGCAAGGTCTTGGCTCGTGTACCACAGGCCGCTAAACGCGTTGCTCCTACCGGGACGCACTGGCCATTTACAATTGTACTCCACTGCCACAGACAATGTTCTCTACAATGTAAGTAAATATTTTTTGCTCATATTACATTGTCAACCAAGCGAACACATCAAACTAAGCCATAAGCATCATTAATCTACACCATAATTTGCAATCATATCTCAGAACTTTATTTCAGTGCACATGACAGAGAAAAGTAGGTTTATTTAAAAAAAAATTGCAAATTATGTTTTGTTATGGCCATGGAAGAGTGGGTTCATTAATACAGGCATAACACTGCTTAAAGGGTGGGCCCCAAACACAGCCCATTCCATAACCATTGTAGATTTAAATAGCCTTTTTATGGTTTGAATTGAAGCTGCTAAACATGTCATTCTCTTATATTGGTTATGTTAACGTCATATATTATTGTTTCAGATCGATATAACGGAAATGAACAGTCTACCTTCAGAGAGACGAAACCTTTTACCAATAGAAACGGAAGTAGCGTGCGCTGCCGTCAGCGGCGATGGCTCGTGGCTTGTCACATCAGAATACAGGAATGATGGTATTAATTACCCCGAAGAGAAGCTCAAATTTTGGTCCGCGCAAACCGAAAACACCACACCTTTCAAACTGAACACGTGCGTCAACCTCTCCCACGGTGGAGCCAATGTAGTCGCCCTAGCGCTGAGCAATAAAGGCGAGTTTTGCGTATCCGCGGGCCTAGACCAGAAGTTCCGAATATGGAGAAGAGAAAAGACATCCCAAACACATCGAAAGAAGATAACGTGGAGTTGTCTTACAGCATGTTACTACTCGTCCGGTGTAGCACACTTCCTTGCAAATCCTGTGTTCAATGATATAAAAAATACCAATGTATCGCTGGGAAAAGTTGAAGATTTCCCATATTTAACGGAGATAGATGAAGAGGATGTACTGAAACAGATCTTTAATATGCATAGAGAGGACATCGGTGTCGGTTGTGCAAAGAATTCTATATTCAATAAAGATGAGGATGACATGGGCGCTGTGGCGATATCGCACGATGGATCGCTGATCGCTGCGTGGTTCGGATGCAAGCTGACGTTGTGGGACACGCATCTCTGTAACCTACGGACAACACTGTCCCACCCGGCGCTGCGGCCCCACGGCAAACATGTGATGTTTGGTAATAACGATGCCGCTCATTATGTAAGTACAGTGCAAGTGGATTAGATTTATAGTAGTCATAAATTTAGGTACGATTTCTATATTAAAGCAGATTGGAGTCCGGAATATAAATGCTTTTGTTATCTTTTACATTTACATTGCATATTGAAGTATTAATCGTATTAATCACTAGCTGTGCTCGCGACTTCGACCGCGTTTGAATTTAAATTGAAATAAAAGTAGCCTAAGTTACTTCTTATTACATCGCCTATCTGCCAGTGAGAGTCCCGTCAAAATCGGTCTATCCGCTCCAGAGATTAGCCGGAAGACAGACAGATGGACAAAAATTGTAAGAAATGTTATATTGGTATATGTACCGTGTATACGAACATGCGTTTAGTAAAAAGTGGTTATTTTAATATTACAAACAGACACTCCAATTTTATTTATTTGTATAGATTGTATCGATTTGTACTACTTGCAGTTAGTTTGTACTACGGAAAATTGCGTGGCTGTGTGGAGTTTACTTTCGCTCACCATCAAATGGCTGGTACAATTGAAACCGACATGGCTCGCCGCGGATCCGTTCTCAAACAAGATGGCCGTGATAACTGACAGCAATGATGGTAAACATTATAATTTACATTCAGCCTTTCACGCTTGATCAAGTTTAATTAAAATATCTATATAATAATATTGTATGTGTATATGTATGTTTATCAGTTGTCCGGTTACCATTATCGCGGGCATTCAATTGCCCAATTTGGAATCATATAGCCATGTGTGGCTTTGTTCCCAGTTATTATTATTGTTATAATTCCCCTAATTTTAAAATATTTTAATCTAAGTAGCTCTTTGGTAAAATTAATTAGTCCTTCGAATTGGTTTTGATAGTACATATAATGTAATTCATTTCATATTTATTACGACATTACCTCAAAAATCTAAATGCACTTATAACTTATTTAAATTTATAGCAATATTATATAAATTCAAAGCTGATAAAGTCTATGGTAGTAATAAGTTTAAAATAAGCTATTGTTTACAGTGTTTGTATTTAGACCTCAAAGTTCACAACCACTGCTTGTAAGAAAAAACGTAGTGGATCCTCAGACGGGAGTGTTCACACGGTGTGCCTTCGGAGCCCCCGACGGGGACTCCGTGCGACTCTACATTATAAGGAATGACTCTGTGAGTATTTTATTTTTTTTTTTTTTCAATTAGAACGGATTTCTCCAATTACACCAATGAACACAAAATATACACTTAGAGACTGAAATAACAAATTAAAATATTCAAATTAAAAGATACAAAAAAAATTGATTTAAAAATAAAATAACAATAACAAGTCATTGTAATAAAAGAAATGTCGAGCAAAATTAATGAAATAAAGAAAAAATAAATGAAAATATCTACAACATTGATATTCATTAATATTTTCCTAAAAATGTATCGACAGCCATCAAATGACAATAACATATCAATGACCTTATCATTCAATATGTTAAAATATAGTTAAGAGTTAAATCCTTGAGATCGATCAAAATTGAACTTTTTTTACAACTCAATCAACATAGGTGATCACTAGTTTACAATTTATTTCTAAAGTTTCCACTGCCCAACCAATTCGTGGAATGTTATAATAATATTTGTCAGGATGAAACGTAGTTTATTAGAAATATTTAAAGTAACATAAATATCGGATGAAATCTCTTCTAGCTAGTTTCGTGTTGCATCGGTGCGCTAAGTTGAAATGCTTGCATATCGTTTTGAAATAAACAAAACAGGGTAAACCGTAACGTCAACAAGCAATGTAGCGAAATATTGAACTTTCAGGAAATACACTGCCTCGAGCCGGAGCATTCGAACGTACGCGGTTTGGAAGTGATGTCTCGTCGGAACCTGCCCGTGACCAAGTTCGGCGCGTTGTTGGCCGAGCAGCGGCCGTCCGAAGTGAAACCTGCGGTCCCGGTGCTGGGACACCAACTTAATCTGGAATCACTCGCGGATACGGCAATCTCTCAGGTATACTTATTGCCAAAAAAATATTAATAACAAAAATATATAAATACATAATTTCGCGCTGGAAACTACCGTTAATAATTTGTAGTTTGTGCTAATTTCAGTATTGCAATGTTTGTAATTATCTTCCTATTTTATTTGCAGCGGTTTTCATGCATTTGTATAACGGCATCCTCGTTAAAGTCCATTCTACTCAGTAAAATTCTGTTTAGCGATGTCACTTTAAGTCTTCTATAGCGCCCATACATGTATACCAGTGTCAGGCACATTTATTTTGCTATTTAAATAGCGTAATATTACAAGAGAATATGCGTTAACGTAAAAGAGAAAATAACAATCGTGACTTAGAAGCACGCTTTATCAATTTGTAGTTAATGAATAAAAGCGGAAAGATACTAATTGAGATACCAGTTTCAGTCTGTTTTGCTTGTTTGCTAATTTGCTTCGTCCAGATGATCCACTTCGTCCTGGTAATAATTCATATCAGATGGCCTACTTTATACAATTTGCGGAAGATTATATCTGTTAAGGTTATCTTTAACTGTCTCGTTAGGCACTTAATAGAGCTACGGATTGATGCTCATAAATATTTAAACAGATCCGATTTTTTTTAGTTTCAATGTTGGATACGAATTTCCTGTTGTTCCTGTTTTTAGTTCTGATTTATTGTAGGTTTAAAGCACATTTCGCACATCTTACAGAAAATTATAGAGTAATATTGCTTCAAGAAATGAACAAAATTAGAGTCTCTGTTTGTAATATTAAAATAACCACTTTATACTAAATTTATATGCATACACGATATATGTATACACCAAATAACATTTTTTATAATTTCTGTCAGTCTGTCTGTCTGTTTGGTAAGGCTAATCTCTGAAACGACTGGACCGATTTGACAGGACTTTCACTGGTAGATAGCTGATGTCATAAGCAATAACTTAAGCTACTTTTATTCTATAATTATCTATACTAATATTATAAAGAGGAAAGATTTGATTGTTTGTATTGAATAGGCTCCGAAACTACTGGACCGATGTCAAAAATTCTTTTACCATTAGAATCCTACATTATCCCTGATGAACATAGGCTATATTTAATACGAGAAAAATAGGATAAATTTCATTCCGAAATTCCCACGGGATGTAAAGCTCCGCGGGTAATACCGCGAGGCACAGCTCGTACTGAATATAGACCTTTACATATATATATATATATATATACTAGCTGTGCCCGCGACTTCGTACGCGTGGAATAGTGACTTTGAAAATTCATTAGAAAAATATTTTCCAGTGGATCAAATTGTGAATCTAAACAATTCTCAGGTCCCTTTGAATACGCCCAAAAAATTTCATTACAATCTGTCGTCGTTTAGGAGGAGTTCAGTGACACACACACGGACACAAGAAATATATATATAAAGATTTCTGTTCACATTATTATTTTACTGTAGATAGACATTTTTGTTGCTAGCCTTAACAAATGTTTTCTTTGTGTCTATTGAGAAGATAATACATAATGTATTTGTAGGTGATGATTGCGAATCGGAGGAAAGCCAGGATGCTAATCGCCCCGCTAATGCCAGTAAGTAATCCTATGTTATTTGCAAAAAAGCTTAATGCAACATGTGTGCATTTCATAGATAATAATAATAATAATAACTGGGAACAATTCCACACATGGTTATCCGATTCCAAATTATGCAATCGAACCAATGTTAATTGTATTGATATATGTATGATTATCAGCGTTCCTATCACAATAACAATTAAATAAATTGCCTAAGTTGGCATCAGATAGCTGTGTGGGAAATTGTCCCAATTATAAAAAAAACTAAAACAACAGTGAACTTAACCAAAGCAATTGCTTTTGAAGCATTTCTTAACAAAATTATATCAGGTAACATTGTTATTGTTACAGGTAACATTGAAGAGAAACGCAATGAGGAAACAGTATCTGAAGGTAAATTTTTATTGCTTTGACGTTGTGTAATTTGTAATCTACCCCCAAATAAATTACCTTTGAATCATATAGATCCTGAATTAGGTTGACATAGACAACCCAGATTCGAAAAGAGTATTCTTTCCTCAATGTTTTTATGTGACGAACTTAACAAATGAGTTGTGGACATGGAGCCAAAATAAAAATATCTTAAGCAATAGGTATAATAGATATAAAAAAAGACACTTTTATTATGTTCCTTCATGGCAAAAAAGGGCTACACGCAAATATGTTATTTTAAAAATGTAGTAAATTCTATATTTGAATCTTATGTATCCCGTCGAACGAGCTTTGTGTAACTAATAAGAGATGGCGCTGCTAGTATAACAAATATTGGCTACATTTTCGATGCATCCTGCAGTCTTCTCGCTGCTGCAATGTAGAATTTTATTAATATAATTCGACTTTCTTATGCTTATGAATTTGTATAAATATATGGGCTCCCTAGATGAGCTCTGCTTGCCAAATGCCAAGCCAGACGCTATGAATTTTTATAAGATATATTCATATTTTTGTTTTCAGTTCACGTTGTACCAGTTTCGTTGCCGCTATCAGAGGAAGCTCCACCGAAAGAAAGTGCCAAAAAAGATTCCAATAGAAAATCGTCTACAAAATTTAAAGGTTTTTACATATGTTTTTGCTGCATTAATAAACGTTTGTACATAATACAAGTAACCGAACAATAAATATTTCTATTTTTACAGTCAAAATAGTAAGAAAGAGGGTGATAACAAGAAAGCTGATACCAAATTTGGAATCGCTCGTAAAAACTGACCGAGGCGAGTATTATAGATGTGGCATCTGTGATACACAGTTCAATACTCTCGCCTCGTTAAGGAAACACACAGCAACCAAACATAAAGACGCGTACAAATGTACGACTTGTTCCAAACTGTGCAGCAATTCGGTGCGCTATGTTGCGCATTTGAAAACACATTCGAACGAAACGAACTCTGCGATTAACATGATAACGTCTGATGAGAAACGTCAGCTACTAGCTGACTGCGATGACAAGCCAGCTCTGATTAGTAAGAAAGCTACCGATGACATTTGTGACCAATTAGTACAAAGCGACCATGTCAAGCCAGCTAAGATTGGCAAGAAGAGTACCGATGACAAATCTGACTATTTAGAGAATATAGACTATAACAAGAATGACAAAGCAGCTCCGATTAGTAAGGGAGTTACCGATGATAATTGTGACCAATTAGGGCATATCAAGCCAGTTACGATTAGTACGACAACTATCGATGAGAAATGTGACCAGTTAGGATGTAACAGTCGTACCAAGTCAGCTGCGATTAAGAAGAAAATTGCTAATGAAAGTTGTGACCAATTAGGATATGATAAATCAGCTAAGATTGGTACAAGGAGTACTGACAAAAATTGTGACCAGTTAGAAGAAAGCAAACGTTGCAAGTCAACCGCGGTCCGTCAGAAAACTACCGAAAAGAACCGTAACCAATTAGGGCATAATGGCCATGACAAGCCACCTGCAATTAGTAAGAGAAGTATCAATAAGAATTATGACCAATTAGAACATGACAAACCGGCTACGATTAATACGAGAACTACGATTAAGAAACATGACAAGTTAAGGGTTACAGGACATAAGAAATCGCAGAAATATCAGTGCGATTTGTGTAAAAAGTTGTTCCGCGTTAAGGGCTCTTTGAAAACGCACATCTTGCACCATTATGGCAAGTACAAGAAATGCATATGCGATATTTGTGGCGGGTCGTTTTACAATAAAACTAACATGGATGTTCATAAGCGGAATGTACACGAAAAGTTGAGACCCTACAAATGCAGTATATGTCCGAAGACGTATACGATGAAGACGCATTTGAAAATGCATTTCTTGACACACACGGGTGAAATGCCATACAAATGTGATGTTTGTCCCAAGAGTTTCAATAAGCTGCTGAAATTGAAACGTCACAAGTTGCAATTGCACACGGGCAGCAGACACAGGTGTAAAATATGCAACGAAGCGCAGAAGACGAAAGGCGACCTCATCTCGCATATGCTGAATCACGCCGGTCAGAAAGAATTCAAATGTCACATCTGCGTAAAGGATTTCTCGTCGCTGTTCGCACTGAACCGTCATATAAGCAACCATGACTCAGTGAAGTCTCATATTTGCGACGTCTGCGGCAAGATGTTCAAGAACATCGAGGAGCTGAACAAGCACCGGCGCTGCGTTCACGATCCGCGCAAAGCGGCCACGGAAAAGGTTGAATGCAAAATTTGCCAAAAACGCGTTTGGGATATGAAGAAGCACATCAGTTCTCACAACAAAAGGCCGTTCCAATGCGAGTTATGCCCGAAAACGTATCCGGGGCGCAACGCTTTGAACCGACACGTGAAATTCAGTCACGACGGCTTCAAATTCACGTGCACGGTCTGCGGCAAGGAGTACGTGCAAAAGCTCAACTTGCAGACTCACACCTTGAAAGAGCACAATATTAAATATGTAGAACCGAATGCAACTTAGAGTTACCCTTTTAGGGCGTCCTGTTGACAGCTTGTGAATGATGACGTCACAATGTGCGGTCATAGACAAACGCGAATACATTCACTCAAAGTGAACTTCGTTATTAAGAATTTAACTTTACTTTGATATGAAAAGATCTCGCGGATTACACTAATATAACTTACGTAATTGGCAACACCATGACGGTGCGTCAACATCGAGTGTGCACTAACGATGTCATACTTCGTAGTGCGTTATCAGATCTCTATTAAAAACAGTATTATTTTGTATATATAATTCGGTATAAGGCGTGAATATATCGACAAGTTGAAAATACATACGTTTTAGTTTAGCCATGTTTAAGTATTTCATCGTCTATAAGCTACAGTACAAGAATAAAGGAGTTTACAAGAAGTGGAATCTATACATTCATCGATTCCAATGTATGCATACCATGATTTACATTTTATTGCTAAACTATTGTTTCAATACTTTTAAAAATGGATCATTATATTATATGTAACAAATTAGGAAATTATTGCATAAATTGGCAAAGTGAGTGAGATGTCAAGTTGTTTAGAGACATCACATGTCAAGTTATTCGCGCCTTGTACTCATAATTAGTCAATAAAAAGACTAATACTAGGTATCGGATACCGTTTATTGAACCAGAGAGCTGTAGAGGTGAATATAATTCTATATAAGTTAAAGTAAATTTTATTATAGAATATATTTATATTTTTTATCTTACATTTAAGCATATTCTATGCGCTTTTATGTATACGTATAATAAGATAATAGTTATTCAACGGTGCAGTTGTAAATCCGTTTTTTATAAAGGATTTATATTTTTGCGGTAATAGATAATTTATTTGAACTAGTCGATATGTGATAAATAACATGTAGAATAGTATTTAGTAGTAACTGGGATTTGGGAAAAAGCAGTGGTATCCTAGTGGTTTGAAATTCAGCATTCCACTCCGGGGTCTGGGTTCGATCCTGGCACGCACCTCTGACTTGTTACGTGCATTTTATAACTAAACTTTAAATATTACTCGCCATAACCGAGAAGGAAAACATCACACAAAACAGGAAATCTGCACACCTTAAAGATGTTATAAAGTATATAATATTTTCTGAGCTGTGTGAAGTCTACCAATCCGCATTCGAACAGCGTGATAGACTATAGCCTGAATTCCTCTCAGTATGAGAAGAGACCCGGTCCAGCAGTGGACCAATTAAAGGTCGAAAAAAAAACTGGGATTTTTAACAGTTGTACTGTATGTTAAGTAAAGAGTGCTCCGAGGAATCATTCGAACAAGTAAACCTCGTCGAATTATTGTAGGAACAAGTGAAGGGTCATTTTAAAGTTTGAGACTTTGATTTTTTTTAATAGTCAGTTGTTTGGTTGCGACCTCGTATGATGTAAACGAGACAGCCTATGATGCCTATATTGTCTAAAAAAAAATATACAAATCTTTGACGTACCAAAACTTTTAAATGAGGTACAGTAGAAACTTGATTAGCCATACTGATTGTTTTAATTGAATGAATGAAGAGAAAAAGCGATTTTTTTATATATTATTAACTTAGAAAATTTATCTCAATACGCACACATAATGTTAGATATTTATTCAAAACTAAAACAGTCAGCAATATGGATAATCCCGAATACGAATAATTGAATCTCCATAGTACGCTATATGTCTGAAAACTACAGATACATAGTGTAAGGTTCTAGCATTTTAAGTTACAGAAAATAAGCATACTTAATTGATGTTGTACAGACAAATTTATAAATGTTAATTCTAAAAGTGATATCAATATCGACTCTGAAAATGAGTGATAATTGAATAAAATATATTTTTCGTCTGGCTATTTGTTTAATTTCTAATATCATATCCTTTATAATCACATTTTATTTCAGTTGACTGGCCTCTTGGTATAGTACAAGATTCCCTCACTGTTAAACAGGAGGCCGTGGGTACGATTCCCAGCCAGGGCAAATATTTCTACGATGATTAGATTAGATAGTTCTGTCTGAGTAACGAAAAATGTCGATAGATATAAAATAAAATCTACTTAGCGAAAAACTATAACAACATATTAATCACTATACTTTTTTTTTTTTTTTTACCTTATGAGAGTAGTGAACGAGCAAGCAGCAGTCACGGGTGGCCACTGCCGCCCATGGAC
>DWUN01001999.1:0-14927 GCA_018249975.1 Passova gellias | reverse complement strand
AAGGGAACAAGGGGACATGATAGACATAACATGACAGAGAAAGCGACTTTGTTTTATACTATGTAAGAAGAAGATATAAAATTGTTATCAAATTAAATTTATGTCTGTCTAAGTTGGAATAGAAAAGTACTATAAAATAGTACTAGGTATTACTAGGTAAAATAGTACTAGGTATTAGGTAGGTATCTGTATAATAATGATATTATAGTATTTCTACTAAAGAGACTCGACAACAAAGACATTTTCAAACTTGATACAACTTATATTATCACTAGCTTTTGCCTGCGACTCCGTCCGCGTGGAATAGTAACTGAGCAGCATTTGGAGTATTTCAAATTAAATTATAGCCTATGTATTGTCAAGGGCTAATAGCTATATAACAAAAAAAGTTTCATCAAAATCCATCTAGTAGTTATTGCGTGAAAGCCGCACAACAGACAGACGTACAAAAATTTCAAAATTATTTTTTTGGCTTTTGTTACTTGTATGAAGACCCTGGGGTATTTTTTTTAGTTTTTATTCAATGTACAGAATCGAACTCTTCTACAGTTTTATTATATGTATCGATTTCGCATTTCCAGAGTAAGAAACCTAAATGTTTCAATAGATGTCGTTATAAGCAATTTCTGTTATTAAACATAATATCAGTTACTAGTACATATTGAATAGCAAATAGCATATCCTAAAAATGGCATAAAAGCTAAAATGTTTTATTGTTTTTCGATAAAATACCGGCTAATATAATCTTTACTATATCAATCCAATAAAATGTATTAATCTATATATAGTGTGATGTTTTTTATATTATTTGCTATTTATAATCTACGTTAATGCTTCATGATTTCCATCAGTCAATCGCAAGCCGTCAATGCCATCGTTTATGTCAGTTAAGTTAAGTCTTATATTCGCTTTCAATTATTAGGGACGTAAAATTTTCGGCGTTTTATATTTTGAATGTTAATTGATGTATTCAAAATGTAATTAGGCCTGTAGTAGGCCTATATTAAAATCATCATATTTATCTGGAGCGTGTTGTGACTAAGATGCCTCCAGTGAATTCTAAAAGTAAAAAGAATGGCGCCGAATATGAGGTAAATGTTTATTTAATATACAATTTAACGAGTTTTTACGTTGTTTGTCTAGAGATCTCTATTTTTGAGAAATTCCTTATGATTTTCTTTCTGTCGAGTACTGTAGGTTATTGTAAAATCTGGAATAAAAACGGAGTTATCTTTAATTATTGCATACGGGCTTGAAGACGCAGTTTATTTTGAAAATTTCATAAAACCCACTTTTAAAGGTTTCTTTTAATGCAAACATTTCCCAGTAATGGCATGTTCAAATTTCTTATAAAATTAGAATAAAATGTTAATTGACTTATCATATGATTATCTATCGTATTTTGGGTTCTAATTTATTTATTTTTAACTATGTGTAGCTTAAAATGGACATTTATGTATAAATTATAAACTTCAAAACCATACTGTCTTGTTATCATCATGGATAGCTATTACATTAGCTGGAAATTTGTTATCATGTTGGATGTAATATTTACCTATATATGAGATTGCCAAGACGGGCAATAAGCTGATATGAAATTTTGGACTAAAATATAGTTTCATGTCCAAAACCAACTAATATGCTTAATACTATATTTCATAACTTGACTGGAGTTTTCCAAACACATTCTTAAAACATTAGCATATATTTTATACAAATAGTTATTAGTACAACTCATTAGAATTGCCTGGATGTTTGCATAACATTAACTCTCTTGTTAAGTAGTGGACACAAGGTTAAATATGGCATTAGGCTTCATTATCCACATCCTCAACTCTACTCATAACTAATGGATTTATTTGGAATTGTATTGTATAATGATGATTTCTTTAATTTGTAATCTTTGTTGTTTAATTGCTTTAAATCAACTAATATTTGTTTGATGACTATTAATAAAATAAGCAATTCTTGTATTACTGTGATATTAAGTTCATCTACATAGTAGTGGTTCCTCGAATGTGTTTTAGGGATTTGATGAAAATTATATGTTGAGGTCTTTTGCGTAAAGAAACACATGTATCATAGTTTTAACTTTGACACATTTAAATTTCCTACATTTTTTTGTATTCACCTATCATAGTAGCTGCTACTCAATAACAAATGCCACTGCACAAGACTGTTCAATATTAACAGTAAAGTTGATAGGCGGTATCCATTATACACTTGAAAACAAATGCTCAATGTATCCCTTAAAGAGTAGACTTGTGAACATTTGCCACTAGCTCCACTATATCCCTATGTATGCTTAAATCTTTAAAACTACGCAACGGATTTTGATGCGGTTTTATTTAATACATAGAGTGACTGAAGAGGAAGGTCTATATGTAAAATAACATCCATTAAATAGTGGAGAAATACTATTATAGTTTATATGGCAGAACAACGTTTGCCAGGTCAGCTAGTATATCATAAAACATACAACAAATAAAACTATGTGCAACATAGCTATTGTGGTTATGAGGTTTATGATGATGTTTAACAATTTTGTTCCAGAACATTGCAAGTAATAAATGTACAATATTAGACTTTGAAAGATACATTCAAGAGAACAAAACCTTGTTGCTGAATGATCCACTCAGGGATATACTTCTATATCCATCGGATGATGTTTCTGTAAGTGTTTTTATTACAAAACTGTGCCGTGACATATACTGGGTGATAACTAAGAATATAATTTTTAAATTTGTTATCATGTTTGATGTAATATTTAACTGTATATTTATTTACGGTATGTTCTTGTTGTTGTTGTTATAATTTCTGAAAACCAGATTACAACAAACTGGGCACTAATTAGTTATAGGAGTAATACACATTTGACTTATTTTATATTGGTTTCGACCTCCGATATGGGAGGTATGCGATTAAACCCTAAACAAGTATGGGATTAAAGTGACTACTATTGCCTGTATCTATACTACTAAACCTTGATGCATTGCCTTACCTTCTCTCTTTTTACCAACAATAGAGTGTGGTACTCCCTCGGCGCTGGAGAACTGTCACCACTGCGGTTCCAGATGTAAGGACGGCGGCATCTTGCCATTTACTCACCAGACAGGCATTGCTCAGCTATGCGTCAAGTTGGAATCTTGTGCATTACAAGTACAGCAGCTATTCTGGAAGTTATCACAACTTGCCAAGGTATTTTCCTATTATGTTCTCAATCTATTGACTTTTTAATGATCAATTCTGTATAGAAAAGTGTATTATTAGGGTATTCCCCTCTTGCTATTTCTCTAGTGTGTTTTGTACAAATAATAGATACATGCTACGTATGTATATTTGCTAGAAATAATTGAAATAGTTTTGTAAAAACAACGAAAAAAACGTCAATTTACTTTCCTATCATTGTTATTGCAACTTTTTTAAACTGGAACTACTGATTAGCAGATTGACACTAGCCTTGGCTTCTTCAACCGTAACTTGGACAAGTGCAACTGTTGTAAATATTTTTTTAATACAACGGTTTGTAAATGTATTAATTTATGTCTGTCTACAAATATTGTGTTGAGTGTTGTTTCTTTTATATATTGATTTCTTATAGATCTATCACCTACTATGATCTTCCATAATCCATTCTTGTTCATAGTGCATAAGTATGAAGTAACGCCATTGGTCTAAGCTTTCGCCCAATAATATGAGAAATAACGCATTATGAAACTTATTATACGGTAGTATTTGTCGACTATTACATTTATGTTTCTTGTTCCCCAGTTCATTATTAAATTCTTCGTACCCTCACACGTTAAATACTCACTCTTATTAGTCAGTGAGGAATCAATGTCGAATATTAACTGATGCGCTAACCGTATCTCTGACTATCGAAAGGAAACACGGTACATTGTTTGCACCAAAACATACTCAAATCAGCTCATTAGCACACTTTTCACAGTCTGTAGAGTACAAGCATTTAACACTGGTCAGATTGTCAAGGTCGGCCATCGCTATCTCATTTATATTTGTGTTCCATTTCCGCAGCATGCAACAAGTATATAACCATATTGTTGTATTTTTAAAACAAATATAGTCTACAAATTATTGCACCAAAATCTTTGATGTGTCGAATTCGGAAATAAAATCGTCATAATTAATATAATATAATCAATTTTACCTATTGGCGTCGTTGCAGTCGAGATTATCATTAATAATAATAATAACGATTGTTATCAAACACGCCGGAAGTTTAACATAACGTAGGGCCTTCCCTACATTATTATTGACTCACGTGGCTTAATGATAACGAGTTACATAGCTACGTCTGAAATATAAATAATATCCTGTTCTATTCCATACGACCATTGCGGTGTAGCGTTATACATAGGTACATAATAAGTAGGTACATATCATACGTCAAGGTAAATAGGCACGGTTGTACCAATCATCATAATGGAATGCCTATATTAATTCCAAACGTCCTTAGTAAATTATTTGTACCTACGTTAGTTAATATCATTTTCATCGGTATATATTTACAAGGTATACGATACGTACCGAGTCTGCCAACCTGCGCTTGGACAGGGTGAACTCTGTGGCCTTAAAGTAAAAAATACAAATGCTAACTATAAATATACGCGCTACGTCCCACAGGACACAAGTCATTGTAGTATCAAGTTCGTTTATTATCAACATAGATTTAAAATATCATGCAAGAGAAGTTTATTATTACACAAGTATTCCAATATTTTAAATAGGTCTATTGCGGTGGTAAAATCATTTGTTTCCTACAAACGGTCTATGTATGTGTATGTAAAACTATATTTTGTTTCCTTGGCCTTGTATGGTATATTGTCTGCTCGCTATTGAAAATGTTAAAACGTGTAAAGTAAATGTTGAGTTTGTTATTATGTGATGTTAATTAATATACAGGCCTATAGGTAACAAATTACCCGAAGAGGTATACGACATCGATGCCGATGCCGAGTGCGATCATGAAGCTCAAGCAGCCAAGGTGGACATCGGTACCAAGGAGGGCTACCTGCTCAAAGGCCCCGAAATTGGCTCGGACAGAAGATTTAGCAATCTTGCATCGAAATCGTTTAAGAAACGATATTGCTCAATGGTGAAGGAGGCCGACGGAACGTATATACTCGAAGTGTACAAAGATGAAAAGAAAACGGACACAAAGCTCACTATTGTAATGGATTTCTGCTCGGATGTTGTGAAGGTAATATACTCCTTGAAATATTCACGCATTACCTTATCTACATCTTCTACATCTATACCTAAAGGAAAATTGTGAAGATTCCCTGTTTCTACATCTAAGTACGAAAAAGTGCTATCTACTGTATAAACACTTAAACGCAATACAGCCATTATAATTTTTTTGCGTATCAAGTGTTTGTTTATGTGTTTATGCACGTTAATCTTAACAACAGACGTAACAATTGGGAATCGGCTACCGGTCATGTACTGAAATTAGTTTGGTGACATAAAGTGAGTTTCACTCAAATCGATTTACAAATAAAAAAATGTATGCATGTTAATAGATTATGAATAACAAGATTCAGTTCCGGTTAGACTGGCTACCCTCAAGACCAACAGGCCAGGCAGTACATACTAACATACAAATAAAAATCCAGAACGGAGTGCGAGCGATAATCTAGTGTTATATTATAATATACGTTTATTTTATTAACAAGTATTTTCGAGCAATCGCGGACAAATCTTTCAATGTAGAGACTGATAAACGATATAATGAGTGTACTGTTGAAGTACCAACTTGACTAAAAGCTACCATTTATATTTTGCCTGATTATTTAATATATGCAGTCGACAAAAAAAGGATTGCCAAGTATTCCTGTGAATAAAAATAACATAAAAATTTACTTTCGTTTTAGAACCCAAAGCGTGGAAGGTTTTGTTTTGAATTACGAATGTCCGGTAACAAGGGTTACACGTTCGCGGCGGACAACGAGGACGAGATGAACGGCTGGATCAACGCATTTATTGCGGCACTAAAGAAAAATCAAGACCAGGGTAACCATCAAAACGACGAAGTATTAGACAAAGGTGAGGCGTATATTTATTCTCAGCTAAAATGAGGAAAAATACTTGCTCGTATTATAACTGTTTCGAATTATATATTGCGGCGGGTATTTTTAACATTTTGGATTAATTCCCATGAAATGTTTTATAAAAGACACGCTTTACATCCCTGGGCCTATTTTTATATTTTGCCATGTTCCTTTATATATTTTTTTTAAATTATATGTGAATTACGTTTATTTTAGATTCGGACATATCCCTGACTGCTGAACCGCCACCTCCCACGTACGGAACGCTGAAGGGCCTGGAGCACAGCATGAACCCGCTGCTAATGCGCTACTCCCGTGAGACCGACATGTCCATAGCGGCGGCTCGTAACGAATGCCGTTCGAATATCTTCACGCTGCCATACAAACGGGCGCCATCGCCCGAACCTCAGTTAGAACCATTTAAGTAAGTGCCGCTCTCGAACATACTCTTACTTCTAATATTATATTTATACATAAATGTACATTGACAAATATAGTTCTGCGGTATGCAAAATTTTACACTTATTACGTTTGTCCTGTCTACTGTTCAATTTCGAAATGCAATCATTTGAACAAATAGCCGTTAGGTTTTTCGCTATTGTAGATTTATGCATTGGTTGGTTTGTAGAATTCATGTATTACATTTTTGTGTACATTTTCCTCAATTGTTGACCGAATGAAACGTGTTTCGTAATTTTCAGAGAACATTTTGGCCAAAGAATTTTGCTCAAATGCGAAAGCTTAAAGTTTAGGTTACAAGCGCCGATAGATGGCGACAAGGAGCTGCTGTGCCAAGTGGAGCCGTACTTCACGTATCTGGCGCTGTACGACGCGCGCAGCGGCAGGAAGCTCACGGAGAACTTCCATTTCGACCTCAACCATGCCGCCGTCAAGGATCTAGTCAAGGAAACAGAGTGCACAAAGTCATTGGTTGAAAACTTTAGCTGCGATGTTAAGTTAGACGTTAAACAGATATCCGAGGAATGGTTTCGGTCGAAAAGACAGGTATTTATTATTTCATTAAAAAAAAAATTCCTTCCTCCTATTTCACACTGTAAAAAGAAACTTTTATTACGGTCAAAATCGAAATTTATCATAATAATTGATGTCTTAAAAATTATCGTGGTTTTTAGGTTGTACTGTCAGTGAACAATCCACATCCTGATCTATTTTTAGTGGTAAGAATTGATAAAATACTCCAAGGCCATGTTAGTCAAGTGTTGGAGCCGTATCTCAAAGCAACGAAGGATCCGCGGCTAGGATTGAAGGTGCATAAAACGGTGCAAGCTTATGCTAACCGTGTGGGTAACTACAGGATGCCCTTTGCATGGGCAGCTAAACCATTATTCAAGTGAGTATCTCTTGCATTATCGGTGCCAACCTAGTCTTCCCTTTAGATTGTTTACCCACAACAGTCATAAATTAGTAAGGTTATATATTACTACCATATTTTATTTACAGACTGTATAGCAATGATTTAGATACTACACCCGAATTTCCCGCCATTTACCGCCAAGAACCTAATAAAATGTCGGACGATGACTTGCTGAAGATTCTGTCCGATTTCCGAAAGCCAGACAAATTAGCCAAACTCACCGTGATACCGGGATGGCTTAGTGTTAACATGCAACAAAGCAATGAACAAATTCAAAGTATGTTTGAATGACTATTATGTTACTATGAATATCACACGACTCAAAATCAAAATTAAACCTGTAGGCACTGGAATCAAATTAAAATTATCAGTACCCTAGTCAGAAACATACAATGTCAAAATATACTTCATATTGCGTGATTTTCAAATGATATATTACCATATATTTATTGGTACTGACACTACTTACATTAACTTACAGATTGTATGACAAGCGCTTACGCGGCATTGAAACCTTTCCCCCTGCCGCCCGCCTCGCCCCTCACCCTCGAGCTGGCGACACTGAACGTTGAAGCGGAACAGCCGTACGCCGCGTTCGTACATCATTTGTACGTGCGACCCCTCTCCTTAAACTTTGAATCACAGAAAATGTTCGCCAGAGCTAGAAATATTGCGTGCTCGATCGAGTTGAGGGATTGTGACAGTGGCGAAAATAAACCTATGCAGGTAATTAATTATACGCTGTATCGTCAAACGTATGATCGACTTTGCTATAAAATTGTTTTGAACTTTTATAACACGATTTATACTATTTCGCCACTTTTTTGACTGGGTCAAATAAATAAAAGAGTGACAAAATTGCATTTTTCAGGTGATATATGGACGCACCGGTATGACCTCTCAGCACCGGTGCTCTGTATTACATCACAATGCAAACCCGTCCTGGTGTGACGAAGCAAAGATTCGTCTGCCCGCTACCATCACAACACAGCACCACTTGCTGTTCACCTTTCATCACATTTCCTGCGATCTTGCCAAGAAAAATGATACCAATGTCGAAACTTGTATAGGGTAATATGCTTAGTTAATTTAAAATCGTTTTGCTATATTTGTCTTTGATAATCAAATTTAATCTTAGTAAACCTTTTAAACTGTTTTAGTTCATAACTTTCACAATTTTCAGTTACGCCTGGGTTCCATTGATGAAAAACGACAAATTAGTCGATGAAATAATGAGCTTGCCTATCGCCACGCACTTGCCTTCCGGTTATCTTTCCATCCAGCCTCTTGGGTTGGGCAGAGGGGTGAGTTTTACATTTAACATTGTTATCGAATACAGTAAAGTATCATGACCACAGTGGAAGTCAATGAAGAACATCGTAATAAACGCAAATAGTTTGTGAATTACAATTAATTTATGCTTACATGTCTGTAGCGTTGGTATCATAAGTAAATAGTTAGTTTTTTTTCATTTTACAAGATAAAGATTTTCCTTTTGCTATCTCATTAGCAGCTCTTCAGATTTACATTGAGAAATAATTACTAATTGCATTCACTGTTTCACTTCAACGGGTTCTTCTCGACAGAATTGCGGTCCGGAAGTGGCCTGGGTGGAGGGCGAGAAGCCTCTGTTCCGATGCCAGCTGGTGCTGGACTCGACGGTGGCGACCCGCGACGGCCCCCTGCACGCGTTGTTCGGCCACATCGAGCGACTGCAGCGCGCCGCGTCGCCCGCCACGTCGCCGGCGCCGCCGCCGTGGCCCGAAGTCTGCAACGCGCTCAAAGCCGCGCACGCTATCGACCTGTCCTCTCTCGTGGCCTTCCTGCCTACCATATTCAATCAACTGTTTGAATTAATGGTTAGTTTAACAATCTAGTGTACTGTAGTGTAGTGTAACGATGGAGAAAAAAAACAACAACAATATTTTGTAGTTATTATTGCCTAGTTAGTCTGTTAGTCCAGTATCTGACTGCTGCGGGGGGAAGGGGTAATGCTGGTTTTAATTCCTACCAAGGACAACTTATTTTTTGGGAATAGCCTGAGTAATTGTTCTGTCTGTGTTTAAAAATATATATTTATATTTATTTTCATAAGTCACCATACCACTGACTCCTTCTAATTTTAGATCTAACGGCTGTTACACAATATTCCCTTAATATTTTTTTACACATGATTACTTTAATTTACAGACCTTTGAAAAGGGCTACACAGTTGACATAGGTCATCAAATTGTAAAATTGATTGTACACTTTGTTCACCTGATACATGATTACGGAAGAAAAGACTTGTTGGACAGTTACGTAAAGGTGAGTCTCATATTTTGTACATTTACACATATTATTTGCTGATAAATTTTTACTGATAATTTTTTTGCCTTTTTAAAAATGTTGTGCTGTGGGAAGGGTATAATCTTATATGACAATGAAAGAATTTAAATCTATTTATTTTTTAGTATGTATTCAACTGCGTGGAATTTAAACTGCATACAGTTTTAACGGCACCGCTGTATCGTTTCGTTGATTCCAATCAGCAGGACTTTCTATTGGGACACAAGTTTATGCAGTATTCGGGATTTTTCTTCGACATTATTATTAAAAGTATGGCCCAATACCTCATCAATACTGGTAGAATAAAAGTAAGCAGAATAAATTTAAAATTTGCACAAAACAACCAGTTTGTAGTTAATTATCCGACTAAGTATTATTATAATTTAATTTTCCACTGTTTTAGATGTCTCGCCATGAAAGGTTTCACACGGATCTCCTGGAGAATATTGACAGATTAGTTACTATTGTTGAGCCGTCCTATATCTTACAACAGCCAGTTCAAACTCATATTTTCAATAAAAACCTAGCTCTATTTCTTAAAGTAAGTGTAAATAGCAGTGTAGCAAATTATTTAATAAATGAATTTAGCACAAGTTAGTCTCCCATCTGTCGGTATATCCAACCTAATGTATAAAATGTAACCTTTTCAGTCATGCCTCTCGTTTATGGATCGAGGTTTCATTTTCCGTCAAATCAAAAAGTATTTGGAGAAGTTTAAAACGTGCGATCCGAAGGCTTTGTTCGATTTCAAGTTCACATTCCTGCAGACAATCTGTTCCCACGAACATTTCGTGTCGTTTAATTTGCCACTACAAGCAAATAAATTGAACAGAGATAGTGATGAAGGTCAGTAGATCTTTGATTTGAATAGTTTTTCTGTTGTCGTTTTTTGTATCGTCTTATTGTATGGTGATTCTGTTTCAGATCCCGCTAAGTTAAAGCTTTCCGATGAATTTATAATGAGACATTTTCTTGCTGGCACCTTGCTGAAGCAGGTATGATGTGAGATAGATAAGAAAGAATTGTATGTCAATGTATGCATATATATGAACACGCGCTCTCGTTTTACTTACTATGCTGTTTGTCATGTCTGTTTAGTATAAAAAACATAATATAATTGATTGTGTAACCTGGCAGCAGTAGTATAGCGATATGACAAACTGTGCAGGTGGAGCAGTCACTCCGCGAGGCACCGCAGAAGCGGCGTAGCGCGCTGGGAGCCCTGCGCGCGCTGCTCACCAAGCACGAGCACGACCCGCGCTACCGCTCGCGGCAGGCGCGCGCCCGTCTCGCGCACCTCTACGCGCCCTGGCTGCCCGTCGCGCTGGGCGAGTACTCCTTACGCTCCCACCTCACTCATTACTATTGACTAAGCTTGCCACAACTCATAATATAAAAACTTTAGATGGACATATGCACATAAACTAATACCCAACTTACACAATGATTCAATTGTGCAATATAAATAGATTTGTATTGCTACTCGTCTTTATTGTCGCAGTAAAGAATAAGGCAGCGTTGTGATAACTATATTGATCAACTTTTGTCCTACATTATTAACATTTAAGATCAATATTAAAATTAAAACTTTTAATGTTTTTCACACTCTTGTATTAAGATAGCTTTGACACAGTTTAAACTGTCCAATTATAATTATTATCTGACATTTGTAGCAATATCGGCATAATATTCCAGATAATGCACATCGTTTGGTTACAAAAACGCTCGCAAGTCCGGTCATAGAAAACGGTCACGACAAAGTGGACGGCGACGCCACGGCCAATCCTGTACTCAACAGTACGCAGAAGGAGGTCGTGTCGGCGAACAGCACACCCCGAAGAAATCGACTCACGTTACATTTCGACCACACGCCCGTGAGAAACTCGGCACATTTCAAGGACCCTCCAACTATCAGTAATCAATTGTATGGCAAAGGTTAGTTCAACGTTGTGCCTTATGTGATATGTGGTTGAGGTGTCGTAAATGTTGTAATGTTGATTAATACCTTGACGATTTGGTTTGGGAAGAGGCGGGTCAAGGAAGTACTACGTCAGGATTACTTTGTGACAATGTATGATACTAACATACAAGAATAATATTGAATAATGTATTCATATACTCATACACTGTCTTAGAATTAAATTGTAACAGTTAAACGGAAGGTATTGGCTAAAACTGTTTCCTTGTAATGGCTAAAATCGTTTCTTGGTATCAGCTAGAATCGATTCCTTGTAGTGCTGTAAAATGGTATTATTGTATCCGTTCTAAGCATTATTTAATTTAAATGTTATCATTTTTACATAATTATTAGTATCAACACAGCAATGCTATGTGAAAAATTTTTCGCATTTTTATTTTATTCTTAATATTTATAACGAGTACTATCCTAAGATTAGCGAGATCTGCTTGATCTACTTGGGATTTGAGTGAAAATTTGTATTTTTTTTATCGTTTGTGGTGTTTGTGTATGTGTTACAGAAATATCGTATGTTTGTAGATAACACAAATAACATGTCACAGAGCTCTCTAGAGTCAGTATCAACTATGTCCGGCGGGGATTCCTTACCTAGAAATTCGACGCGACTGGATCTCAGCGAAATAGGCGATCAAGTTAATCGGTACGATGTTTTTATTTTATATCACACACGTAGCTAAGCGCTGTTAATATATGTACTGTTTGAACCATGAAACGAAATCTATTAAAATTTTGTTACAAATAAGATTAATTTTCATTTCTTAACCACCACTATACCTGTTATCATTCTGGTTTTACTACTTTTCGACTTGATACGAATTCAATGTTTATATTTAATTATACACAGTGCACTATATGATATCGGAAGACTAATCATACTTAATGCCTGCCATATGTGTCTTTATAAGTTTGTCTTGCTTTATAAGTTGTTATTGATAATATATACATCTTGTAATTGGTGAAAAGCATAGATAAGCCACTTTTTGACCGACTTCAAAAAGGAGGAGGTACTCAATTCGTCTGTATTTTTTGTTAGTTTACTTTTGCTCGTTGATAATAAATCTATGCTTTCAGGTTCGGCGTGATGTCGGCGGAGGAGGTTCGCGACGTGCTGCTGTGTTTCTTGTTCGTGCTCAAGTATCTGGAAGAGGAGCGCCTCGTGGAGTGGTGGCGGACCTTCTCGCCGGCACAACAACAGGCCTTCTTTAACGTTTTGGAGTCAGTTCCACATTTGTTCATTGACTATTTTAACCCTCTATATATGGAATTGTGTCATATTAATAGCACTATCTGTATTGATTTTCAGAATATGTGCCGAACAATTTCAATATATCGGAAGGAAGAGAATTCTCGCGGAAATAAGGGATCCAACGCCCGACTGCAACGGTAAACCAAAACCGGTGAAGGCGAGGACTTTGCCTGCTAGAATGAGCCCACCGGACTTCTCGAAGGATCCCCCTATCATTGTGGAAAAGAATAACACAGTTAATAGAGAGAACCTCGTTCCGGCAACTGTCACGACAGGTAATTAATATTATTTCATATATGGTTCCATTTATATACATGGTCATACGTGGGTCCTTTTATATACATGGTCATACCCAAGTATGACAAAGGACCCATGTCCTTTGGAGTAATCTCTACAATTTACTGAAATTAATTTAAACCTTAATTTATCCATAGAATCGGAAGTGAAGTCGGAGCATGCGGTGCTATCCGCGGGTTGTTTGGCGACTGAAGTGGGTCTGATCATCATAGACCGCGCGTGCCTGTTCATGAAGAACCTCGGCGCCGGCGAGGGAGTCGCTGCTAAACCGTATCTCAAGTTACTGCAGTATCCCCAGAGCGAAACGTTGTACAAGCACCTGTTTGCGGCGCTCAGAGCCTACATCAATCAGTTCTCGGAAACTTTGTTCGAAGGTATTTTGTTTTGTTTAATCGTAAGCGTAATCACTTATGTAGAATTGTTTATGTAGATGCTTCTTTATTTCCACGTACTATTATTCAATTAAAATATTTACTACTCCTTTACGTCTTTCGTCTTGTATACACTTTACTCTCATTTCCCTCACACTCATGTTTCCGGTCTCTCTTACCATTGCATGTCCGTTTCGCTTTTCTAAATTATCATACATCTTTTATCTTGCAAGTAATGTTCCATGCGTACATTTATAGTTAAAAACGTATATTTGTATTGTATACAATTGTAGTTTTTTCCGGTGCTTGTTAATTTGTTCTTTAAATAAATAATTGGTTTATCGGTATGTAAGAGTGTTAGGAGGGCAGGAAGGTAATTTCTAACGGTGGCGTCAGGCGGCAGCACGTTGTGCGCGGGCATCGTGAGCGCGGTGGTGAAGCTGTGCGAGGCGCGTGCGGCGTGGCTCCGGCGCGAGGCGGCCGCGGCGCTCTACCTGCTCATGCGGGCCAACTTCCAGCACGGCGTCGGCGGCAACCTCACTCGCGTGCACCTTCAGGTGCGCGTAAACAAATGTACCACCTCGTCAAATCTGACATGGCGTTTTATTCGTTTGTTCTAAAACCACTGGGTTTATTATAATTAACAAGATATTATATGAAAATGAAAGAAAATAAATTCATATCTTGCAAAATAGGTGTGAGCATGTTGAGCAATTGATTAATAATAGTTAATCAATATTTTTTGTACCCAAATTGTGAGAATACAAGATTGATTTTGATTTCGAATGAAGTTTTAATGATAATCTAAATATAATGTCAATACGAAGCATGATATTAAGCTTTCATAACTCTTTTATCAGGTCATCATTGCGGTCTCTAAGTTACTAGACACGTCGACTGCACTGAACTGCAAGCGTTTTCAAGAATCCTTGTCAGTTATCAACTGCTTCGCAACGGGTGACAAGGCCATGAAAGGAACTGGTGTGCATATATTTTATCATTTATTGATTGAAGCATTTACATAGCTATTATTGAAAGAAATTTACCTAAACAATGCAAGTATTATCTTTTTATCTTTTATATTATTACATATGAGAAAAAATTATAATATTTTAGTTTTATTATTAAGTGGTTTAATTTATTAGGTCTATCGAGCGAAGTCGCCGAGTTGATGCGGCGCGTGCGCACCGTGGTGGGGGCCCGCGCGCGCCTGGCCGGTGTCGGAGGGTCGGCCGGGGCAGGTCCGTCTATATCGACAACA
>DWUN01001998.1:0-14930 GCA_018249975.1 Passova gellias | reverse complement strand
TACGTAATTCATTTTAATTAACAGGTAAAAAAAATGGTAGTCAATTAAAATAGACTTATTAACGTCTGTTTTAGTACAATCGATTGTTTACAATGAGTGTGATTTTTTTTAGTTAGTAATAAGTTACAAAAATGTATTTTGTAAGTTAATGCATTTTTATTGACCTCGCTTAGTAGTTACATGGTTGTAACTAATGAAACTATAATGACACAGTACGCAATCCTAAATATTATGCAAGTACATAATAATAGAAATGGGATATAGTGATGTATAAAAAAATGCAAATTACTAATCAATGTAAACTAGAACGATACAGCGAAAGAAAGTAATATTAAAAATTGTTTGTTTTTATAGACATAAGATGTGAAAAAAATCGCAATATCAATCTTCTTAGAACATTACAAGAAAATATAAAATGAGGAATTCATGGGCTCGTCCGGGATTTGAACCCGGGACCTCTCGCACCCAAAGCGAGAATCATACCCCTAGACCAACGAGCCATGGAATTTTACGATAAATGTAGTGATGCTACTGATCTGTATTTGAAAAGAAAACTTAATTAAAATGTAATTATAAAAGAATTATCCGTTAGTATTAGTATATTAGATATCTTACATTTTGAAGACATATATAAGGTGAAATACTTTTGAAAATACATTGAGAATTGCAGTTTTTAGTGTAAGACAGTAAATTACGCATTACTACAATAGTCTCATTTCATATTACACATGGCAATTATTTAGAAGTATCGAGATGTCTCGACGGTGACAACGGAAGCAATTGCAACATAACAAGCGACACCCAGATCTATTCAAACAATCTATTTCTTGCATGACTTCAACTGTAAAATTATCCAATAAAACAGACACAAGAAGTACTTGCAAGGATTTTTGCACAGGATTTAATCACAGTTGTAGATCATGTTAGAACAAGTTATTATAACGTATTGCCATCTACTGAGCATTTCGTAAACAATTATAATTTTAAGATGCTACAAACTCAAGTAGTTATGCTACTCACCAAGAGATGGCGCTTCAAAAATTTTAATGTAATTCACCCCAAACAAAAATTTGTAGTTTTTTATACCAAGTTCGATGACTCAAATTTTATTTCAATAATTATTATTAATAGACATACAAACAGATTCAAATGTAATCCTAAGAAATAACAACCGGAAAATAAAATAGTATTCTATTCGACAATAGATGGCGCTACGTACTCACCCATAACTCCTAGTTGTTGTGGTGAAAGTGGTGCAGCATCTCCACCACCAGAGCCGATCGAGCCTGAAGCCAGTGACAGCCTCTCACTAAAACCTAATGGACTGCTTCTGCCGCCACTGCTTGCAACGGACCCCATACCTAAAAGAATACAATTTTAGATGACATACATTAAAGATATTCAATTCATGAAATAAACAGTAAAACTTTTCTATTCATTTCACTGTCAAATTTATTAATAAAATATGTTTCATTAGATATGCAGCAACACCGAGTTCAAAAAATGGGTATTTTTTAATTTAATAAAACACTCTTCCATTGTCTCATTTTGTTATTATGATAAAAGATTTATAGAGGCAATCAAAATTGTACATTCTATAACAGTTCAGCAAATTAAAACTTTACCTCCATTTGGACTTCTCATTCTTGATATCCTTTTGTTAATAGCTCTTTGTATGCGTGGGTTCAGAATTGGTTTCGCTCGTCGTCTTGCCAAGTACCTGGACAAAACGCCTACCACCACTGCACTCGTTCCTACCACTCCTATACTCCATAGTACAACCTGAAATGTTGAAAGTGCAACAAAGGGTAACAAGATGAAAATATGGAATGAAGTAAATGACAGGCAAATTTACAATGTATCAAGATATTTGTGTATGCACAAGACCTTTAGAATTAGAACAGTCTAAGGAAATTAGTACTGATAATAAAATAATTACTTATCACAGTACTTTTGAAACTATCAATCAATATTTTTGATATTTCATTTTTTTATCTTAATTATTGCTTATTCCTGTAAAGTAATAGTGATGCACCTTTTACAAGTGTCAATATTACTGTCACCCGAATACATGGTTCACACCAATTTCTGGGGAGATTTCATAAGGACTAAATATTCTATGGTCTATTCTACATCAGGTGTATTCGGATGTAATTTATCCCATCATATTTACTATAACTATAAGTGTAAAGAGTAATTTATAAATTACTATTGTGTTTTATTTTATATTTGAATAAAGAATAAGCAATGCAATAAACTATTTACTTCAAGAGTGTATTTGCAGGAAATTGGCTGACATCCAATAAGTGCTGGCTACAAGAGTTAACATATTCTCAAAATGTGTAGTAAAGAAATTATGTAATTAAAATAAAATCATTCTGTTTCAGCAAATTTTATAATGAAAACTTTATTGTTTTAAAACAGATTATGCTCTTTCTTTCATAACAAACTCAAGTAGTACATAGTAGTTCTAAATAAAGAAAGTTAAAAAACAGACAGTGATCTGTCACAAATAATATTTTATCGACGACAAAAAAACAAATATACCAACTTAATAAAGTACATTTTGAAGATAATCGTTATTACTGAACTACATTTTTTGTTCATTATTTGAGACACAAACTACAATTTATCAATTGTTTTATCTGTAAGTAAAGGTGTCCTAAACCTTACTATCATACTAGAAAATGGGCAGTAAACGTCGTTGAATCACTGAAATATCTACCTTTTGTGAAGTTGTAAGGTGAATTTTATATGACAATGTTTGTTGAAAATGCTTCAACTTGTCCAGAATGGGTGCCACTTGTATTAAATGCTGCATCGCTGAATATAACAGTGTTTATATATTACACTTTTAGATCGTTTATTCACTGTTGTATATAATTCTTAATAATTTGTTCACTACAATTCACTAAGGTTATCTGTCAAAATTGACGCAACTATTTCACTAATGTTGTTATTGTGTAAATAATATAGTCAATGGCTTTTAGAGAAAAAAATATCTAATGTAAAATTGTACTCCAACAAAGTATTAGTCTTCTATATTGCAAATGCAATATGAATTTCAAATGTTCCCGGTTCTTATTGAAGTCGGAACATATGATAATGACAAGGGCAGAAACGTTCAACAATATGATTACGGCTACAAGTAGTGACGTTCTGAATTTATAAATGTTAATTATTTATTATTGGTTCATTCATATTCATGATACACACAAAAAGATTTAGAGTTGGATTCATCGTTACTCATGTTTCATGCAATGATATCTGCCGTAGTTACGTATAATAAAACTATATAGCGTTACTGACCGGACACTAAGTTTGGCTTGGTTATAATAATAGTATTGACAATGTACACTGATACTTTGTACAAGACTATGTAATTATGTATTCAAAATATCTTTTTAGAGCTTTTATGTCTTACTTACCTTTTGATATTCTGTGATTTACATGACCACAGACAATGCACTTGCAGTTCATGACAATAAATGTCATTTAAATTCCAAATGTAGAAAATTGGGAATTGTAGAACTAGAAAATGAGCGAAAGTCTTTCTTTGGTTGTGTTAAATTGTCAATTCCTATTTCCACTCTAGGTCACCTTAAAACTTACAATTGTGATGCTTTTACTGTTAAAACATTTATATGCCAAAAAAATAAGTTAGTCGTCATTAAAAGTTGTGTAGAATAAGCGTAGTAAACTTTACATACTATGTTTTGCATCGTTTGATTTCTAAGCCAGGATGGAAGTTCTACAGCGTTCACTGCAACAACAAACATCGCCGATTAACGTTGAAGATCTTCCCGATGAAGTATTGGAATTTATTTTGGGATTTTTACCGCCGTATGAAGATTTACAGAATTGTATGGCCGTTTGCAGGCGATGGTGTAATTGTGCTCAAAGTAAGACACATGTAACTTAAATTATTTTGAATTTTTCTAAATAATCTTGTATGCATGATAATATATTGTTTTGTGACCAATTTATTCAAGGAAATAATTAAATGTATTAAAATAGGCATTAAGTGTAGCAGTGAACACATGTGACAGTTACTTGTTTGTTTGCTACTCTCTTCACATAAAAAAAAGTTGATTGTTCAAGTTAAATACACATGTACATTCTTATATTACCTTTTACTAGCTGACCCGGCAAACATTGTTCTGCCATATAAACTATAACAGTATTTCTCCAATATTTAATGGATGCTATTTTACATATAAACCTTCCTCTTCAATCACTCTATCTATTAAAAAAACTGCATCAAAATCTGTTGCATAGTTTTAAAGATCTAAGCATACATAGGGATATAGGGACGGAGAAAGCGACTTTGTTTTATACTATGTAGTGATTATATACATTCTTATGAAACTTGTCTATTAATATAAATTTGATTATAAAATAATATTAAAACAAACATTAATATACTTTTTCAGATGTCCTGCGAAAAACATCAATAAAACTCATTAAAGCCATTGCAGAGTTTAATATTCTGTGGAAGAATGTAGCATTTACTGATATTGTACCTACAATAACAAAAAGATTTTCTCATGCTGCATGCATTTTAGGGAACAACATGTATATTTTTGGTGGTTGTACTACCAATGCCACTTCATTCAATGACTTATGGCGCTTCGATCTGTCTAAAAGGCAGTGGGTTCGTCCGCTTGCTACCGGTACTTATCCTGTACCTAAGGCATACACTTCGATGGTTAATTATAAAGACTGTCTCATTGTATTTGGTGGCTGGACATATCCATCACTCTCGCAGTATTATCAGACGGTGACGATGTTCAACGATATACACTTTTACTGTGTAAATACACAGAAATGGATATTGGTAAATGCAACAAACCCTCCACCGGCTATGGCTGGACATTCGGCTTGCATTAAAGGTGATGAAATGATTGTATTTGGAGGGCTGGTGATGTCTGCGGCCCAGAATTATCAAATTCAATGTTCTAATGATATCTGGGTATTAGATTTATTGTCAATGACCTGGAGAAAACAAACGACAACGAAACCCAGACCTTCCCCACGATATGCACAATCTCTTATACTATTGGATGAAGACAGATTAATGCTCTTGGGAGGGGTGCAAACTCTTCACAATCGTTATGTATATAGCGATTGCTGGATATTAACAATGAAGGGCCCTACTTGGACATGGAAGGAGGTAGCTGTCAAGAATAAAGAATGGGCATCGGCCAATATATGGTGTAATCCAGCTTGCAAAGTAGGAGATAAAGTAGTTAGCTTAAGCAGGAGCAGGCATGCTTGGAATAGTGCTAAGCCATTAGTAACTTCTGCTGTTCGGTTATCAAATTTAAATAGACCTGAAGGTGCACCAGTGGCTGTTAGAGTAGAACAAAGCTTACAAAGACCACTAGACAGGGATCAAAATATAAATGGTAGGAGAGGAATCCTGCCAAGGCAACCTCTTCAAAGGAATGTTAATGATCCAGTTGCTGGTCCTAGTAACGAGTGTGATAGGGTTCAATCACAGATACATATAAAGGAGAATCTTGTGTTGGAAGCCAATGCTTCTGGATCTAGTCAAGATGCCAGGCATTCGGTTAACAGCTTGGATTTAAATAAAAAGGAATCAGCATTAAAAAGGAATAAAAACAAGGTTTGTTGAATAAACTCTCTATAAAAACAAGTGTTTTTACATCCCACTAATGGAAATGGGTCTCTTTTGTAAATGGGGAAAGCTTGGAGCATAATCCACAACACTGCTCTAATGTGGATTGATGGAGATGCAAGTTTATGGCCAACCTGTCTATTGGATGTCTTTATTATAATTTTTACTGCTTCTGATGATATTTAATAATTGGCACTAAACATTGATAACTAAGACCAACCTAAATATTTAAAGCACAGTAATGCTTCTTGAAAATTTGCGCAGCCACAGTCAGTGTTGTAACTTTGTACATTACTTAAAATTTTCAATTGTGTCAGTTCTTCAGTTGTTGTTTATTGTTTCTAAAAGCTATGTTTTGTGATGATCTTTTTTAAATCATACTTCTTTTCTTCCAGAACAAGGGCATGAAAATCGTAAGACAGCTGCAAGAAGCTAATAAATATAGAATGGCAGCATTTGCTTGTGATTCTTCGATAAATAATGCACCTCCTGAAAATGATCTCATAAATCAAAGACAAATAGCTCATTTAGAAAATGGTTTAGAATCTCCTCCTCCAGTTCCTAATAACCAGCAAAGACAGCCAGCTACGAAAAAAATAAAGAGGAACACTTTGGCTATGCATGTACTTGATATTTCATCTGTGGTTGATGGAAATTCACTTAATTATGTATCTTGGTTGTGTCCACGCCTCGGGGAGATGGATGGTGCACCAGAGGAATTAGTAATGTACTCTCTAGTAAAAGGGAATGGGGAGTTAATAATGTTTGGGGGAGTTCATAATGATATTTGTGTTTTTAATTATTCTGAGCAACAAAATTTATATTCCAATGCCTTGCATTTTATAACTCCTCCAAGAGATATAATTTGAATATATGATGTTTGATTATCTGTACACCCAATAGATTAACATAATTTGTCACACTATAACAAATCAAAATATGAATAATTTTTCGTACAACTATTTTCATGGCAGAAGTATTGATATTATATCTGATCTTAGAAAAGGCAGCAATGCAATTGATCATTTTGAAATATCGATTTAAATAGCCATATACCATAAATCAAAATGAAAAAAAGGTTGCTGGCAATACAATCTATATAATAATAATAATCCACTTATCAAAATATGGTAGTTATCTCATCAAAACTAACTATGCTTTTGCTTTCAATTTGCACAAATGCCTTTAGTCTAATAACAACTCCTCTTTTTAAGTACACTGTAATGAGTGCATAGATAATGTGTGTGACATTTGAGGTTGCAACCAGAGATGCCCCAGTGATGTATACTTGCTGAAACTCTTTAAGACTCTGCCTCTCAAGGCACACATGGCCTTTCCACAACTGCGGAAGGTCAGACGTATAGTCCACTAAACTTGTCCAGTGTACATTGATGGAGACTACACTTGGATTTGAGGGGACTAATAATTACAGACTGCCATTGTTAACGTAATTTAACTGTTGTTAAATCTAGTTGTGAGGTGTTTAGGGAGGTTTTGATGATTTCCGTGCAGTGGGCTCGATCACTAATACATCTTGAAATTGTGCCGCGACATGCTTAACGGTGGTAAAATTTTTGATTGCAGTCTCCCAAAATTGGCCTCTATCAAATGGATATATTATTAAACTATTATTTATCTAGATATAATTTTTAATAATCTATATTGGAATAGGCCTCTGTTAAATATGACGATTACAATTTATTTTAATCTATTTGAAATCTAATCAACCTGTATACATATAAGTTGGTTGTATTTTAACTCAAGTGCAATGAATTACATATTCTTAAGATATTACCAAAAATTCTTGTGTTATTAAAGTTATTACCAATTGAAATATTTTCAATCCAGCACCTTAAATAAGGTGTGGTATCATTTCTAAGAGCAGATTGATGTAATTTTTAAATTCGTTTTCCATTTAATATTAGTGCATATCTTATATATTTTGATTACTTACCGAATGAGATATTATGCATGTGACATAATATTTTATTTTCTAATTGTTAATTATTGTGTTCTTATTAAACCTTGTTCCTATGAATAATATTTGAGTTTGGCCATATTTTCATTACAAGTGAAATTAAACTGCCTAATAATAATTATGACACATTTTGCAGCATAATTTGACAATGTTCTGTGATTTTTGTGTAAATAGGTTATCTGCTGGTGTAAAAAAATATAACTAAGCTTATGTATTAAATTAAGTTTGTTTATTATTGTATTGTTTATTATTATACAAGCATAAATGATTATTCCTTTTCTGGCATAAGACCTCCAAACACTGCAGCAGGTATGTTTTTCTTTTGAACAGGTGACACTTCTTCATCTCCACTATTCTCCGAGTCTTCCTCATCAATATCAATTTCATCAGGATTGACAACTTTGTCTGTGTTTTCCTTCAGACCTTGAGTTTCCCCTCTAACAAAAAGTATATTACCCTTATTATGAACTGCCATTTCTGCAGCTTTTGCCTCTAACATTCTCATACCATCCTTCATACCTGGTGCAAGATCAGAGACAGTACCGGCGGCCTGTGCAGCAGAACTTAACATCTGAGCAGACATCATATTCACTTGAGTGTTGTAAGTGGCCTGAACACTTCTCTTAATTCTAAGCATTTCACGCATTGTGTCTTCATTTCCATGTCTGACTTCAAACTCTTTCCAAGTATTCCAAAACTCTGCAGTGATTCTTGGATCGCACATTTGACTGCAGTGGGCATATATAGCTCTTGCTCTATCTATTTCTCCCAGGCGTGTTTCCATTTCTGCAAACCTTACACACATTTCTCTAGCTTTTTCTTCAGATAAACTTTCAATTGCTTTTTCATATATCTGTCTAGTCTTAGGTACACCATAAATGTCAGCAGCTTTTTTAATGTAAATATTGTACATTTCAAACATTTCTTCAGGAAGCACTGAGGTCGTAGCACGCTCGTAGACAGACATAGCATGTCTTGCTAAACCATGTTCTTCTTCTAACTTAGCATACAGTAAGAATATAGACTTTGCAAACTCAGCTGGGCAATGTTCAAGACATTGTTCAAATAGATCTCTAGCACGCTCAAGTTTTGATCCACCATATCGTTTGAGAAACTTTGTAAGATATGTGTTCCAAATGTCATAAACATTAGGCCATTTAAATAGTGCAATTCCTTTTTCATAAGCTCTAAAAGCTTCTTCAAAATAATTATGCTCTTCAAGAAATAAACCGTAATTGATAATGATTTGTGGAGTTGCTATTTTTAAATCTATTATATGATCGTAAACTGCTTTGCAGGATTTGAAAGTTCCAAAGCTTTCTTCCAAATCAGCATACATAGACCAAACTTTTAATGATTTATACAACCTCATTTGCACAGTTTCATTATCATCATGATAAGCAACTTTCCTGCTTGGGAGCACAGTAGCTTTCTGCATCAACTTTAGAGCATCTTCGTAATTCTCATGTTTAATTTCCATTTCCGCCCATTCACACCACACAGACGCTAAATCATCAACTTTTACGAAACTTACCTGGGTCGCCTTCTCAAAAATTAATCTAGCATCTTCTATTTGATCATTACTTTCATAAAATTTTGCAAAGCCCACCCAAAGAGTATGCAACTTTCCCACTGCTAATTTTGGATCTACTGTTTGTACAGCTTCAGTATATGTATCTATGATTTCATGAGGTTTACCTTCATACAATTTAACTCTCTTATGCCATTCTGCGACATTGTGTGGATTTTGTCTCAGAAGTACAGAATTTAGCAATAACAATCTTCTTTCCATTAGATATTCAAATCTTGCCAGTCTCAGTTCCAAATCAATATCATCATCTTCAGACGGGATTGACTTCTTTGCCACTTCCTCCATTTTTTTGCTTAAACTCAATTCCTCAAACTGTGCATATGCATCAAAAACTTGAGTAAAATCTCGAACAGTTGTAACAGTTTGTATAGCTTCTTCGTAAATATCTCTGGCTCTTTCAAACAGACCACTTCTTACATAATAATCTGCAAGTGAGTTCCATAAATGGCCCAACTGATCAGTATACCTCCTTAGGCCTCCTCTTATAATAGCATCTACATTAAGAGAGTGAATTTTATCAGGGTTCTTGGAAATAAGTTCGCACAATTCATTCCAAAGTTGATGATTAGATTTTCCATGTTTAGATTGAAAATTTTCATTGTTTACAATATGGGCCAACTTAAGTGCAGCTTCATCTAATTTTTCAATTGAAATAAGATAGTCTATATATTCTTCAGTGTCCTCGGGACATAATTTGAGGTATCTACGAAAAACTCGTAATGCAGTTTCAGGAATATAATGCTTTTTTAAAAATTTAAGATACAATGGCCATATTCTGTGGTGCTGTGTAATAGGGAGAGCCCTTAATGCACTATCAAATGCTTTTCTTGTAACTGTTATTTTGCATTGATCAGTTAAAAATGTGCAATAGTCCATCCATATTCTAGGCATCTTGTGCATAAAAACTAGGGACCTTTCAAAACAGTTATTTACATCATCATAACCCGGATCTGTTATACATCTACCCCTTATGTGACTTCTTCTTAACTTTAAATAGTTATACCATAACTTAAATGATCCCGGAAGTTCTTTTAAGGATCTCTCATATATCATGTTAATTTCATTTGTTGGTGCACCTTTCTTATGCTCTATATATCTGAGCCAGTGTTTGACAGAAAATGGATTTCTCAATATCTCCTCCTCATATGGCAAATCTTCTTCACTCTAAAAACAGTAAGAAAACATGCATTATAAAACTATTAATATTTTTTACATCTATTTTACATATAATAAAACTGTAGAAGAGTTCAGTTCTGTACATTGAATAAAAACTAAAAAAAATACGCCTAGGGGTATTCATATGAGTAACACAAGCCAAAAAAAATTTTGAAATTTTTGTCTGTCTGTCTGTTGTCCGGCTTTAACGCAAAAACTACTGGATGGATTTTGATGAACCTTTTTTTGTTATATAGCTATTAAGCCTCGGCAACATATAGGCTATAATTTATTTTGAAATACTCCAAATGCTGCCTAAGGTGACTATGCCACGCGGACGAAGTCGCGGGCAAAAGCTAGTCACATGAATATATTTGTATTGTAGACGTCCATAAGTTACGGGGTTATATATTACTTACGAAGAAAATGTCAATTTCTTTGCCATCGAGCAATGGCATCTTGACTCCTCTTGTATCAGGAAATCTAAGTTATTAATTGATTGTAATTTCAGGTTCTTTATAAAAAAATCAGTAAAACCCAAATGATGAAGTTGAAGTTTTTGGTTTGTTTATGACAATTTTATGACGTTACCTTTTTTTACTACACCCAGCCTTGAATTGATGTCAATTAATTATTGGACTATAATAGTGTTATGTTTAAAATGCAAAATTTGTTGTTATATATAGTTAAATAGTATAATATCTTAAACTTTTAAGTTTTTCTTGCTAGTAAAAGTTTTAATAAAAAGGTATTTTTTTCATGTGTTTTATTAAACGTAAAATAAACTGCTGTAGTGACATTTAAAATTACTGTTCCTGAATTTAACATAAACATAATAGCTTTGTCTATGAGATAAATGAAAATGAAATAAATGAGTTACGCACGAAATGTCAATTGTTTTAGTTTGTCAAAGTTTTTTTTCCATCTAAGCATGGCGTCGTTCTATTTAAAATGTGTTTACTGTTTAGTTCAGTTTCAGTATATGAATTTATTCGTATAAAGTAAAATTCTTTTATCAGTTCAACGAAATGAATGGAATTTAATGACTACTGCCTTGTAATTGTGTTTATGTTTAGCTATGCGCTGCCTGTAGAGAAACTCTTGTAACTGGCATAGTTTTTCATAGGCAATATTCGGCGACCAAATTGTTTCTACAGCATTGACTATAAGCTATTGGTGAGACAAATGTTTTTCTTTTATAATGTCAAAACAAGGAAAAAGGAAAATTACCGTCGAGTTACCTAAATCAAAAGACCTAGCCAATAGACCCAGTGTGTTTGAGCGTCTCGGCACAAAAAAAACATCGAGTTCCAGTGTGAAGAAATTGGCCGAATATTGTAGGCAATGGGCCCAACACGGCACTTGTGCTTATGGTAAAGGCTGCAAGTTCGCGGCAACGCATACCCTTATAAGCCCTTCCAAACAGAGAGCGGCAAATAAGGATAGCGAGAACAAACGATTAGTAAAAGATGATGCCAAAAGTCGACTACATTCTACAGTAGTCGTGAGATCGGGTCGCAGTCCAGACGGGGAGATAGATAACTGGGATCAAAATGACCTGGAATATGCGGACACAGATGTTCTTGAAAAACGGAGGCAGCAGCTTCAACGTGAATTAGAATTGCAAATGAAAATGGACTCAAACAAAGATATGCGGAAAGATAAAAAGAAAGTAGTGTCAAGTTCTTCTTCATCTAGGAGTTCTAGCTCCTCAAGTGTATCGTCATCATCATCAGATGGCAGTACTTCGTCATCTTCTTCGGCGAGGTATAGTTTGCAGTTGTTTCCTTAAAGTCTTCCTTTGGCCAGGGACATTTGCCTGTGTTACATGGTAAATCTTTCATATCTCCCAATTTGTTGGATTGCCCAATGGACAAGCTATAATAATTGACTTGATTTAGGAACTGGTGTTTAACACTGTTAAAGACATAAATACAAGCCAACTGGTCATGGTGTGCTTACTATAGAGCTTAATGCACCTTACCTTATATTTACTACTATTGTACTACTATAATTAACGGGTCACATAGCATGGATACATCTGCAGGCATTTGCATGCCCTTTTATACAGTTACAAAATTTCCATTAAATTATATACACCTAAAGAATACTTCATTATTATTGGTTCAAGTTTATGATTAGAAATATTTCTCCACCATCTATATTCAGTTAAAATACATGCAACATCACCTTTATAAATACTTTCAGGATTTTCAGTACCATATTTAAATGCTACACCAGTGTTTTTGTGTTATCAAAGTTTGTAGCAATCTTGTCTTTAACTATATTGAAAAAAGTTACCCTATGTCCACTTGTAAATATGTGTAAGATAACGATAATAATATTTGTTCGCTTTACAGTAGTGATATCTGTAAGTTCTTAGGTTTTTTTAATTAAAATATGTATAACTTTTCCTCAAGATGGCTTTTTAAAATAAATTTGACTTATTTGCAACTTTATTATTAAATTAGCGATAGGGACTAAATATTTGATAGGATCTGGTAAGGTCTTTATAATTTTTCCGTGGTATATTTTTACATAGTTTTAATAACTATTTTGTTTGTTAATGCTAACTTGAAGACTAACACTATGTCGCTTTCATAGACAGACATTAATAAGCTATTAATGTAACCGATAAAAGATACCATTTTGTTGTAATAGTTAATAATATTATTGTTAAAAATTATCTAGGGATACCAAAAGAAAAGTGAAAAAGGGAAAACTGAAACGAAATTCCAGTTCATCATCTGATGGCGATATGCCTAAGAGGAAGTTATTGAAAAACGAATCCCTGAAAAGAGATAAGGGTGAGATTAAAAAAGGGACTGTGAAAAAAGACGAGAGAATAATGAAAAAAAATGAAGTAAACAAAAAGAAGACACTTACAAAAGCAACTTCCCTTGGTAAAAAATCCTTGTCGCCAGGTAAAAAGTCTGGGGGCACACCCCCAATAACATCCAAAAGTATTGCAACGAAGACTACAATGAAACATGGAAAATCTCCTCAAAGGAGAAATAGAAGTGTTTCACCACATTCAGCTCGTGATAGAGATAAAGATAAAGATCGTGTTAAAGAAAAAGAAAAAGATCGTGACAAAGAAAAAGATCGTACGCGAGGACGCAGCAGGTCCCCTCCTAAAAAGGCTAGATCAAGATCTCCAAGACGACATGGATCTAGTTCAAAGGATCCGAGGAGGAAAGATAGTTCTGAAAGGAGTAGACCAGTATCGCCTAAAAAACAGGTAAGAAGAGACGCCAGTGTAGATCGACATCGTAAAAGATCAACAAGTAGAGATCGCGACAGAGGACGGGATCATAAAGACAGGTCAATGGAAAGACGCAAGGATGAGAAAGAAAGACATGATAGAAAGGATAGAGGTCGTGATAGGATCAAAGATGGAAAGAGAGAAGAAATCAAAAGAAGGGGACGGGACCGAGGATTGGGAGGCCGCGGGGGCTCCGATAAGGGTTTAGAGAAGCCGAATAAACCTATGGAAAGACTGTTACCGCGTCCTGAAGAGAGACTTGCAGCGCTCGCGGCTATTTCTAATAGAGCTCTAGAAAGTGACAAAAATTCGACTAACTCGAAAGACAGGCAAGATACACATTCCGAAAGGGGTGGCCGTAATCTAGATCGACTTGAAAGAGACAGATCTACCAAAAGAGACAGAATGGATAGTTTAGACAGAGAACCTGGTGATTATGATATGGGTATAGATCGTCAATATGAACATGGACACAATATGGAACATTATGATCGTCTGGATAATCGCTATGACGGCGTCTCGAGAGACGATGATAGATCACCTGGTTACATGCCGGCTAGGGAGCGACATTACGATCCTGGCTATGATCATAGGGGTGGTTATCCCGAAGATGATGATAGAATGTACAGTGAGAGTATGGCGGATCATCGAGGTGTTGATATGGGTAATGTAAATTTTATTATTCACCTATGTTTGTAATTACAGTATTAGAAATGAGTTTTTACAGATGTTCATTGGATTTGTTTTTTAAGGTTATGACGATCGTCGTCCACATCGTGATCGTTCGTGGGAGGGCCGTTGTGGTTCCATGGAACGTGAGCGTGGCTATATGCATCCCCATAAAGATTGGGAAAGTGAGGATTACCGTGGCTCAGGAGATTGGGGAAGAGAAAGACATTGGCAAATGCACGATCCTCAGGTATGTTGTTACAAGTTACCTCATACATAAAATAAAACTGTAACAGCAGTTCGAAATATAATCTGCGTTTTGATTATTTCTGCAATATAAATTCTTAATATAGGCTACAATAGAAGATTTTTGGCTATTTGCAAGTACTGATAAATCCTGTTCAAAATTTGAACAAAAAATATTTTATAAAAGTTTTCTTGTCATCTTAAGAGGTAAACAGTTCATTAACGCCTATACAGAACCATACGGAACATTGAAAAGTATGGTCACTTGTTATTATTCTGTGTTTTGTTATAAATTAACACCTCCAACATCCAAATATCTTGGAAACAAGACACCTTACATGACGTAAAAATAAATGGAGCCGAGTAGTTGTTCTAGTTTCCATAA
>DWUN01001997.1:0-14932 GCA_018249975.1 Passova gellias | reverse complement strand
TTTAAAAATGTTTAACGAATGAAAATGCAGACCATCGGAAAATGTCTGGTATAAAAATAACGATCTACATTCACTGATAAATAAACAGCAAAGTGAGGGAAATCATTTCTATGGGTTAAACCTACACCAATGTAGCAGAGATACCTATCGTTTTATTCTCAACTCATAGGAAACCGTTATTTCCCCTAGTTTGCTTCTAGAATAATGTTGTTTTCCTTTACAGAAATACTTTATATCTAGTGCAGTTTTCGTATAATATTTCAAAATAAAATCCAATTTTAGATTCAAAAGTTATGTCGATGTTGCGTTAAAATTATGGCATAGTACGAACTTGCCTTGAGGATTACTGTTGTTTCATTTTATTTATCAAAAAGAAAAACTATTTTGACGTAGTTACATTAAAGGAATTTAATACGTTTTCTAAAGCAAAAAAGTTAAGTAATATTATTTTCGACTACATTTTCTTTTTAATTTGATTATAAATCATTGAACTTATCGCGTTGAATTTATCGCGTAAAACTAAATTTAAAAATGTCAGTTTTATAAATAATAAAAGTATAGATACCCGTTAGTCTACCAAACATTTAGATATTAAATTAGCAGTGATAGAGTTGACGTTAATAATAAATATGTACAGTACGCAAACATGGGCGGAAAACAACGGAACGTGACCGCGGGAAATCAATAATTCTACAACACACTATCCTCCAAAATCCATTTATGAAATATCGTATAAAATAGTCCGCGGGCGACTTTATTTATCCCAGCCAGTTCGAAGACAGAAAGGAGATCAAATAGCCTTTGTCCTCCCTCTTTACTTATTCAAACAAAATTACATATGCCTGCTTCCGAATCGCCATTGCCCGAAATTTTACGCGTTGGAGATAGTGTCATGAATATAAATCTATCGTAAAAGACACCACGGCAAGGAGAACCGAGTTTACGGCATAGCTCACTTTGCATTCTTTGTACGGCGACCCTTTATGGTCGGTTTATAGACCGAAGTCCTTTTGCATAAAGCCTGTTCTTCGTTGTCATGACTCCCTAGTCCCTAGTCCCGACCGTTGAGACTCTTAGCGGGTTGTATTATTATTGTTTTCGTAGTCTCTATAGTTTAAGTAAGGTTTTATTTAAAAATTTAAAAGTAGCGAGACGCTCAAGAGATATGAAGCATCATAATTTATTTTATTGAAAGTGGACCAGCAATGATTTCAGTTTTGTTTTCAATAAAAATATAAAGTTTCATTTACGTAATAACTAGGTATTGCCCGCGACTTCGTCCACGTGGAATAGTGACTTTGAGCAGCATTTGCAGTATTACAAAATAAACTATAGCCTATATGTTGCCGAAGACTAATAGCTATAAACCAAAAAAAGTTTCATCAAAATACGTCCAGTAGTTTTTGCGCAAAAGCCGGACAACAGACAGAAAGACAAAAATTTAAAAATATTTTTTTTGGGCTTGTGTTACTTGTATGATATCCCCTAAGTGTATTTTATTAGTTTTTATTCAATGTACAGAATTGAACTCTTCTAGAGTTTTATTATATGTATAGATAGATTGCAACAATTAATGATTAAACGAACTTATCTTAGAAGAAGTTCTGTCATAATTAATATAATATTTTCAAAATACTTATGTACATACATAGTAACATCACTAATCAGCCGGCCAAATTTAACTTTTATTATTTTATTTTTGGTAAATGTTGCTATTTTTAATGGTATGAAAGTTACAAGTTTTCATAAAGTTGTCGTTTTATGAATTGCTAAACAAAAATGTATACATAATCCGCACAACTGAAATTAACTTCTTCGAACTCTCTACGATCGTTGAAACAATAAAAGATATGTAATAATTCGTCAGTAGAGTAAAAAAGCTAGTATTTAGAGTGGATGTTTAGCGTCTGCAGGGATCGCTGTTAACTATTAATCCCATTTTCTTTTGCTGGAGATAACGAAACTCATTTAAGATATCTCGCGAACGCCTTTCAGCCGTTTTGGGGTGCAGCCTTTGAATAGACTAGGGACGTCTATGGAGCAAATTACACATATAAATTCTATTTGCCAATTAAAATTTTATATAATATTGCATAACTTAATTTATGTTAAAATAGCATGCTGCATATCAAAGAACGTGCGAAGGGCACTAATACCATAAAAACTTTGGATATTTTATTATTATTTATTTAATTTTTCGAAAACGAAACGGACAAACAAATGAAGTATTTTTTGCCAAACTTGATCGAAGATCGTTATTCTAGGTTTGTTTTCGTTTCATTGGCAGTTTATACAAGAGTTAATTAATCAAAATTACATAATAGGAACCATAACTCGACTCCTCCTATTGCTCTGTTCCTTAATACATTCGTATTTCGTCTAAAGAGACCAAAGGTTCTCTCTTTATGTGTAATAAAATTTTCTTCAAAGTATTCTTAATTGAAAATTTAAATTTATGCATAAGCTCTGATTGTAGAGGCGCGAGCGACGACAAGGCCGTTTAGGACACCCTTTGCTGAATAGGTGTCTTTAGATTAGAGTATTATTAATTTAAGGATTTGAAAAAATTTGGCTATTTTTTATTTAGACTTAATTGTAGTGCGAGTGTAACATACCTGTATTTTGTTAAATTAATCCACTGAAAACAGGTCATCATAGGCATCCTCAGAAAAAATCCAGTATATAAAAGTTTTTCACTTTATAGTTAAATAATATTCTACATCAATAGAATAGAGAACAGATAAATAGTGAATAAAAGAGAGAATATAGAGAATACACGAAGAAAGAATAAAAATAATGAAAGGATAAAATAAAACGTGTAAAACATATCATAACTTTTAATGCAGCCGTTATTAACCAGTGAATTTAAATTTTAGATATGTACACGATAATACAAATCCTAGATGTTCGAAAAATATATTTAAGCTTCTTCCACAAAAGGTCTCGGTAATTAAATTTGAAATTGAATTTAAACATCATAAGTTTTATGATATCTTATAAAGTGCAGAAATGTCTATACAATGACTAATTAATAACTTGATATATTTAAGACTTATGATATAAAGTATTTTATTATGTCTTCGTTAACAACGGACTTAAAACTATAAGAAGCAAAAGTTTCTTGAAGTTACATTATCGATCCTGTAAGTCTCGTAAAGTGTCTAGTCTTTTGTACGCTTTCTTTATGGGGTTCGTAAAGTACGCAGAAAACGTAATTTGGAAGCAGATTTTTTTTTCAATTGTTAGTATTGATAAATTCATTCCATTCGCGTTGCGAAATTTTTGTATGTGGAAGAGGGAATGGAGCATTAGTCGATGTGTTTCCGATTTATGGGCCTAATAATTGTAACTTATACCTAAACCAGAATTGCTTGCAGCTTTCGTCTTATACATGACATATACGAGTATGTATCTAAATTAATAATGAAAAGCTGAAATCTGTATTTTTTTATTTGCAATATTTTTTTATTACATTTATTACGACTTATTGTGATTAAGTACATGATTCAGAGCAGACCTCAAATAAACAAATTTTGAAAGTTTTGTTTGTATTTATTCCATTTAAGTTAATTAGTTATTTAAGACAAGTTAAGTTAATTATATGTATATATAATTTCATATTCATCAGCAATCATTACACAAAAGGACAAATTTTGTGAACATTGTGGAAATTTGAAATTCGAGCGTTATTTTATAAAACTGTTGAATAATAAAGTTACAATTTCAATAAAAAATATGAAAAGTTGTAAAAGGTCATCTTAAAATATATACTATCATGTCTGTTATTATCTAACTTTGCAGCATTAGTCTTTTGACCTTTGTAATTAAGTTAGTATAAACCGACAGACAGCCGTGTCTAGCGTTATCAAACTTCCGTTTCGGAATAAATGTCGTCCGATTATTTATGTGCGGAAGAGGGCGAATCGCGAGATTGCCTTCTGATTGTAACGCCCCAATTGAAACGGATATTTTGGAAAGTATCGCCAAAATTATCATTCGCTAAAGATTTGTTAATGAATCTATACAATACGCGTATGTTCCGAGCTTCAAATATGCAAACTGACAATGAAAGTTACTTCAACGAGTTCTTTACCTAAATAGGGTTTCAAGTAGCAAAAAATTGTAAAAGTTACTACGATTCACAGTTACCAGTCTTGTAATAATGCACACTCGACTTTTAAATTGTGAAAGTTTTATCTGAATTTATTCGTCTAATTCTAACTCTTGCCTGAGGTCAACGGACCAACATTGCTCAATACGAGTACATCTTTTTAAATGGCCGTCTGGTTTGATTGAGCTTTCAATTTAATTAACATACATAAATAAAATTATATCAATTCTATACAATAAAGACAGGATACAAATACATTTTATTATTTCAAGAAGAAAGCTATCAGCTACGGGCATCCAGACTCAGCAAAGATCTGACATAAATATTTTCGTGAAACTCGCGAATTAAAACATCAGATCTGATTATTACATTAAAGAGATAAAGAGCCGATTAGGTTCGTCCACAAAAATTCTGCTCTTCCTTTGGAATTATCATTTGGCAGCGATTTGTTTCATTTTCACGCCATTGCCTCTTCATTCTTGGATTTCATCGTCGATAACATCAATAGCTTTTATATAAAGTTATTAGATCGAGCACAAAATGGAACGACGTGAAAAGTTTAAACTGTTAGTATATTGTGTTTAGAATATATGACATTATAGCAACGCAAGCCTTCGTGAAAATATCGCAATATAAAGATGAAGGGTAGTAATAATATTTAAGAAATTATTTCTATTATATATTCTGACAGACTTCTATAATTGAAAGTTTATAGAATTTTTTTTTTATAATTTTCCACAAAAGACTCGTCACAGTATACGGGACAGAAATAATTAAACTCAAATAATACTGTATTAACTAAAACGTACACGTGACAAGGAGGTCGTTTTAACAGATTTTCCCTCTCCGGCGCCCTATCCAAAATTCCACATTAAATTTTAATTCGATAATTCACAGCGTAATCTGTTTAGTCCTTTGCGTCGTTAATTTTTTGGATATGTCCGTAACAGTTAGTTATAAAAGCGAAAATAATTTCATAAAAGCGTTATATCTTTCCCGGGTCACGTAAGAGGGCGCTTCGGGGGAAAATTACATTTTGTTTGGCCACGTCCACGGAGGCGACATGGGACAAGTGAGTTAACGAGTGTTCAGGATTCTTGGTAATTCTTTCATATCTCCCCGATCTCTGGATAGACGAGTTTGCTGAATCTCTCCGTAAATCGGTAAGTAGGTTATTGTTTCACGACATTTTTCCCACAATGCTATTGAATAAAACATCGGTCTATAAAGTGTCGTCTTGATATTTCAAAGGGTTTCAGTGCTTGTGACTTCTATTTATGTTCTTGTTTGGTATCTTTACATTTCTGAAATATTACTATGCCATATTTTACGTAATTTTGACAAACTTGTATAATATGAACGTTAATATTTTTCAATTTACTGATTGGCGACTTTTACATTGAAATAAACTAGTATTTCAGTTTGTGTTAACAAAGAATTAGTTTTTTTTCCAAATAACCATAATGCTATCAAATAGTAAAAACAATCACATTTTGATTTTATGCAGTAATATACATATTTTATTCTATTAGATAGTTAAATAAATCACTAAAATTTCAATCTACCAAAATCTTTAAGCATAAAATAAATAAGTATCAAATTATCTTACACAATAATTACCCACCAACATGAAATGCTAGGGAAGGTGACAGTCTGGAACCTTTGCCTCATAAATCACCGTATCTATGCAAAAGTTTAACCATAAACAAGTTAGTGTTACTGAGATATCTTTGCTGACTATTGTGAGGTAAAACATTTGATTTCGAATGTAAATTTAGCCTGCTGAATGAAAATTAATAGTAACAGAACATAAAAATAATATGTACAGCATTTTTCAATAATCAATATAGTATATACCTAGATTAAATTATTTAAAGATAGAAATCAACCACCGCCCAGCGATCAAAAATCGACAGCAATTTGTTACATGTTTAAATTACAACGTGATTGACGTTCTTGTGTTAAAGTGAAAACTACTGTAGTCAGAGCATATACAGTGTAGTTTATTATTTTTTTTTTAGTTATTTCTATATATTATATTATAAATACGAAATATTAACAACTAATGGTTTGACATTTTTATATATATTTGAAATTGCCAATAAAAACGTATACTCAATGTATTGTTTTTTTTAATTGAATATATTTGTAACACACATTGTATTTATATTTATAGTTTGTTGTCCTTTTTAATATACACTGGAACGTTGCCAAATCTCACACTTCCGAATTTTGACAAAAACCTAGCTCAGCTAATATTAGCAGAAGCTATGTAAACATTTCAATACCAAAACACACGTTCCACACTCTAAAGCGCTGGCTCGATTATTTAGTTTTATTAAGCAAGCTTTCAGAACTAGATATAGATAGAATCCATTGCGAAATATTAAAGTTTACACCTATATGCGTATATGATGTAACACTCGGTACCAGGTAATAGCATTTAAGTAACAACGAACATTATTTCAGCATTAGCGAAGTTGTGTCCGTGTCACACTCTCCTGCGGGTTTCACCTGAAATAAAACGCGACGAGGAAATTTTGTCAATGCGGATTTTCATTTTGCGAACTTAAGTTATCACTGTGATATGTACCAAAAAACCAATGTTGTTCGCTTATAACAAATGTTGCCTGAAAATCGTTGAAAACGTGATTCGTGAAAAAGGTATTTTTCAAAAAGTCTCAAATTACTTTTTGCTGCATCTAATACGTTTTATCGCCATTCGCCTGAACGTTCCCTTTCCGACAAGCCGGCAACACTACGTTACGTGACCACAAACAAATATCGTTGCTGATAACGTTTACAAATAACGCACAATCTTTTTACAGTTACAGTTGAAAGAGAAATGTTTTCACCGCAACACTCGCGACATTATTAACATATTGCGATTTGAATACAGACTTCTTTTCAACAAAGTAGAGTGCATTTTTGATGCAAATTGCATACACTACGGGGTGTACTCGTATTCGTAATATTGTTACTACGAAATGAAAATTACTACTTACAGCAGAATTTTAATCAAGACGTGTATATCATGATAATTATCATTTAAGAATAAAGTAAAAATTGTAATAAGACTATTCTCTCTTTATAAAATATACATACAATTTCAAACATCTGAAACACAAATAAAAAGAGTTTAAACAAATTGTACGAGGATCGTTTTAGTAACAACATTTCAAAAAATATACTCGAGTAATAAAACTTACTGTTCTAAATGTACTATAAATATTGCGATTTATATGCACTGAATCATCCAACCCTTCACACCTTCACGAGGGAAAATTTACCTTTTTTCACAGCTTCGCTTGTAGCCTTACAGCGGTTAGCCCGGGGCGGACAACGTTCGTCAGTATGCTCCTTTCCATTACACACGTTCGACATTAAATATCGTTGGAATAAAATATACATTTGCACAATACACGAATACGCAATTTACAATATAGAAAATTTCTATTTTTCATTACTCTATTCAGCGCCATTAAGGATTTTCAGTCAATGATATACCGCTTATAGCTAAATTCTATCGACCGGTCAAGCAAGCCCAGATTCGCTGAAATTCAATGTTGATAGGTAATTGAGGCTTTTCTCACACGTCTGTTAAAGTTGACGAAACTGTTTGAGAAAACGTGTAAAGCGTGCATTAATAGATCAAAAGAAAGTAATAATATTATTGATGACATAATTCCCGATTTCTGTGAGCCGCTCCAATATAAGCGCGCCATAATAAGCCAGCTTTATGTAATACAGTAGAAATTTGAAGCGGACATTACAGTGCTTTGCGTATCCGCGCGGTCCATTGTAAATTTTCCAAGAAATTTTGGATCAATGACCTAAAGACAAACGGCAATAAATGTTTAATTACACGATATAATTTGTGTGCAACAAAAATGTATTCCATTCATAAGAACCAAACATTTTTCTTTTACCTTCGGAGTGATTCGCCTAAGGCTCGACATGCTACAGCGTGTTCCATCGTAAACGCCGCACAAGATGTCGACCTTAAGAAACACAGTAGGTGTTTAAGTAGAGTTGGATGAAAAATAATAACCATATTAAATACGTTTTATTCTTGCAGTTCAAAACGTTTTTAATACATTGTGATCCTCAATAGGATTGGTAGACAAAAATTGTGTCTATGAGTTATCTTTTTATAGGAGATCTACTCGTAAGTATTACACTCTAATCAAAGTTTATAAACCATCCTAAGGCCTGAGAAAAGGTCACACACTGCACACCGCCTGTAAACTTCTGTGACCGACCTCTTATAGGGCTATAGGAATGGCACTATTAGTGCGAATATAGTCAGTAATAGGTTTTAATAAGAATCAGTTGATGAGTATTCGTCGTAACAGGATAGCATGAATGGGACTGTTACTAAGTTACTGTTGCTGTTACCAGATTATCGTAATAACATCTGTTTCTCGGTAGAAATAGTTATAGCGGTGGTGCTTACCCAGGCGAACCGTATACACGTTCTACCACTTACCAGAAAATTGTTTACAATTGATCGCCCAACCAACAGTGGACTGATTGGTTGAGGTATTACAATTTTCTATTGTATGAGTATATGATGGTCACGTCCAGTCATCCTAACCCGGGTTCTTTTTAAAGAGGGGAAAAAGTAATATCCCGTAATGCGTTGTTTTAATTTCGAATCGTAAATAATAATTTGGTCAATTTTCCCTTTACAATTTTGGTTGCGTGCTCAAAAGTTTTTATTACAAATGTATTGTTATTTAGGCGTGTTTGTTCCTTGTTTCAGATTAGATCGGCGGTTTAAAAGGAGCCGGGCGCTAATGTGAGTTTCGAAATTTTCTTTTATTTATGTAACGTAACCTAATTGAATTTCTCTCATTCCTCTCGTGCACATAAAACGTGGCCAGAAAATTTATGAGTGCATCAACATGTTACAATAAAGTTTCGGGTCGTGTTCATCAACTCTGACGTAATGACAGAACCCCCTGGCAGATAGGTTCACCTAATGTGAAACAAAACTAGTGGATTGTGGAAGTTTTCAGAGGGAAATTGGAGTCAACGAGAAGGTAGGCCCAAACTATGAGCGTTAATAAACTTTTATGAGGGGCCCGACCATTTAACCGCGAGTCAAGAGCTAATCCCACTAGCCGGCCACCGTGGAACAACGCACCTGAGACCGAGCTTTTTATTTCTCTTTCACATTTCCACCTAATTTTAGCCACCGCAGAGGCTGGTAAGGTGGGCTGAACTTTGTCGGGCGTCATAAATTTATTTAACGGCCTGAAGGCAATAAGAGGCGGAGTGTAAAAAGAAAAATACGATACCAACGTGCCTAGCCGTTATTGCAATTAAACAGAGGAAGTAAATCTTTCAATACGAGCGGCAACCGTTCGCTTCCCGTTTCCCGCCTTAATTTATCGCTTTGTTTTAGTCAGCTGCGCATCACATTGACGGATTGCAATGTGTTTGATTAAAAAACGATACTTAATCCTTGTATCTTTGTATCACCTTGAGATGAAAACCTAATCAAAACAAAGAGAACCGATAATTGCAAACATTTTTGTCATTTGTATACATTTCTATCTAAAATATAATTTGTCCTAACATATCTAAATAACAGTATGACAGTGTTAAAGAACACTCCAGGACACTTTTTCATCTGATCATTGCATTGAGACCCGTTATGGGAACATACTTATAAGGTACAACCGAAAATATACGTACAAAATACTGTAATGGAAACACACCAAAATTAAATTGAAACTTGTTGCGAAAATAAAGAAAACATCGTTCAAAACAATAGATTTCAAAGCAGTTCGGAAGAAAATTTCCTTTTGATATCCGTATCTATTTCTTTTTCATTCCTCAAAGGCGAACAATAAAAAGGCAAGGATTGGCTCACATCTACAATAGCTCAATTGCCCCACATACGTTTAATTTTTTTTATCCTTGTTTCTGAGATTTTTTGCCGAACACTTTTTGCCGTGTCACTATTATTGTTCACTTTTGTTGTGTTTGTTGTTGGATTTAATATTCGACAACGGCGGTGTACTATCAACACAGTACCACGTTCATTCAACAGTTCCATTGTTTTAGCTTCCGCGGACGGACACCAGCGCTCACCATCAACTGAATGCTAAATTCTGTCAAACAGAAACCAACCTTTTGTCTCCATATTAATGTGTGCCTATTTCATGGGTTCCAAATCCATTTTAACTATTCTTGTTCTTAATCCAAACAGTCATTTCGATATTGCTATATGCAACTACATTAGAATAGATAAAGATTAGTATATGCAACTACAATAACTAATTATAAAATCGAGCCCTCAGCGAAGGATAATTAATTTCTCAAACTACTTTAAAATTTAAAAAATTAAAATGCAATTGAAGTTAAATTTTAAAACCCTAGTCTCAACTATTTTAAAGCAGTCACTGAGTAGGAGTGTAACTTAAAAAACGTTTGCGTAATTTCGAAACAGCCGGGTACAAAGGCGTTAAAAATTACCAGTTTTTGAAACTAAGCGATTACGGCGTTCACGAAACCTCAAGTAAATAAATCGAGCAATTTCTGTTGTAACGAAAAATGAAGGGACCAAAATAAAACGCTTCTTGCACCAATAACAATGAACGATTGTTGTAGCCACAGATACTATGTCCACATTCTACGATGCCCGTAGCTTTATGGAAAGTACAATATCCTCTCACGCTCGTTGTCTGTCGGAAATGTTCAAATTCAAATAACGCTGTCGCTTAGCGGTAATATTTCTTCATTGATCAAAAACATCTTTTAGGAAACCTATTATGCAAAAGTGATAAGTGTTACATTGTAACACTCGATAAATAGTATCATGGAATACAAGGATTTAAAAATGGAACACTTCATACTAGGGTCTTTCCGACCGTCGAGAATAAAAAGTCAGCTTGTATTTTACATTACTGTTATAAAAGAAATAAGTAAACGTCACATAGTCCTATTGTGATCACTTACATAGATGTTTTATATCAGTTTCTAAATATCTCGGTTTTTAAGTGTAAGCTAAATGCTTAGCAAATCGCGCATTTTCCGCGGTAACGGGAAAATGAAGGGACGAGTGTTAAATTCAAATTGCTTAATGGTTCGCGAGCAAGCATTTCATTTTCCATTCCAATTGTTTCGTTATTTAGTACCGTGTGCGCGTAAATGATGCGAGCTTCGCCTTTTGTTTGAGAAAACTAGGAAATATTAGGGAAGTGTGTGGAAAAATTACATTTTGACCCAGTTGTAAAGGTGCTTAAAAGGGATTTTTATTATAGAAGATACTAGGTATTCATGATCTAATAATAAGCAAAAATTAAAGAAAATGACTACAAGGACTAGTAAACTTCCTTAGCACAAGAAGACCTGATAATAACGTAAACTTAGACACAGCTGTTATTATGTAACTAAGTTTAATAGTAGTTTCATCTATTTATTACCGAATGCTTTTTAAAAATGTGTGAAAGCTCGCTGTGTGGTATTATTTATAATTTATTCTGAAATCAGCGTTTATTCATATATATTGATATAAATAATAATATGAAAGGTATTTTTACGCTAAAATTATTTTAGATCGAGTACAAACACATTCGAAAAATTATTTTTAACAAATAGCAAGAATTCAGTAAACGTTCTGTGTTATATAACAATATTTCAGAAAAAGATATAGGCAAATAAAGGCTCTGTGTACAATGAAGTAATTAGGTACGATATTTCATATTTGTCTTTGTCATATCATACTTATATTTGTCTATAGTCAGTATTTATAAGTCTAGCTTAAAGTGGGTCAGAACTAAAAGTGGTATTTAATATTAATGAAGTGCGTGGTCAGTACTGTTTAGTAATTTCAATGGAACAACATAGTTCGAAGTTTCGATCATTACCTGCTATTAGGGGTGGATAAATATAACTATTTCAATTAGCTGAGTGTGCGCGACAACAAAAAGTAGTCAAATATTCATTGTATGTGGTATCGATTAAACGCGAGCCGTTCGTCATGAATACACGAATACACCCCAATGAAAGATGCTATCGGAAAGCGCGCTAGGGTTATCAAAGCTTCGGCCGTTGGACATATCAGAATTTGAAGAGACATTAGTTTAAAGCAACGATAATTATAACTTGAATACATATATGACTTATAAAAATTACGACATGAATACACGTGGCATGTAAAAATAATATCTCGTGGGAATACGTGGCAAGGAAATTCCCATTTCGATGCCTTCCCGGTAGGGAATAGACATGTTGTTATAGATTGTTGAATTATTACAGTTACTTGCACAATATAATAACCGAGAAAATGTGACCAAGTTGTATAAATACCTACCAATTATAACAGATTGGTAAGATAATGAGAAAGGTAGGTAGGTAATGGGAGGTAGGTAATGAGAAAAATAAAAAATTAAAATAAAACGTGAATTTTGAATACGTAATTCTGGATATTTAAATTTTCAATGGCAACCCTAACTCTCCCATATCATTATGGGTGGTGAAATACAAACGTATATCCGTGACCTAAGAACAAATAATATCCAACCTTACATTTGTATGTATACACGGCTTCCTATCTACATTGTTGCTCTCGAACTGTAAACTATGGAACTACCCTACACTATAGGGGAAGTATATAATTTAACGTTGTTTTGAGAGTGCTTACTATAATTAATCGTAAGCGAAACCTTCAGGCCTGGTTCAATTTTGTATACAGTAACAAATAATTATATTAATTATCTGTTCAACAATCACCTACGAAAAAGTTTATAGATAGAAACTTTATAGACAGATTAGAAAACTTAAAACTTGAAGCTCTTGTATTCTTTACCATAGATAAGTAAATAGTTTCTGATATTCATTACCATCGAAGTATGTTATAACTAAAGTATGTACAGATTTTTATAAGCAGACGTTTTGTTTAAATAAAAGTTTTTAAATAAAACTGATGTGATTATGTCTAGATGGCGCGACTATTGCAAGATAAAAAACCGATAAACAATTTACGGAAAACTGTGAGAATCGAAACATACAGGAAAACCGTCCCAACAAAAGTTTGTTTCTGTTTCAAATTAACAACGGGTCATTTGACGCACTCCATAAAGCGTCATTTACAGCTACAAAATAGTTGCTTATTTCCCCTTCTTTGTTTTTAAAACGCTTTGTATCTATTTATTTTCAATACTATGTAACTAATGTATCCCCTAGTAAATATTTAAATCATTTATAGTATCAAAGACATGTATGTAAGCTAATATGCCGCTTTCTGTGTACTACAAACTAAATCAAGACATATTTTAAATAGCATCACATTATACATATATATATATAAATATATATATAAATATATATATATATACATATATGTATATTTATATATATATATACATACATACATACAAATATGTATATTTTGAATATCATATTCATATGCACTGTATCAGGTTTAACATATTCAAAATTTGAATTTCTATAGCATTCTAACTTCAATTTACTTACTGATAATAAAACTATAGCATTTTTATAATTCTCTTCCTGGGTTAACGTTAACCTGCCAACTAATTAGCAACTTTTAATTACGCTTTTATGATACGAAATTAAAAACAAAAGCTTTTAAAGCTCTAAAAGGTGTTATTAAAGTGCTCCAGCAAATGGTAGGTATTTTAAAATGCTTTTTCGAAGCATAATGGTTTACTTAAATTTAGATAGTCTAAAAGAGATAGAAATAAATATACTATATTTTGGCTTTTATGCTTATTTGCACTTTGAGATTCTCTGGAGCCCAGCACCATTATCGTAAACATCTTTACATAAAACATCAACTTCGAGTAACTACAATTGTCAGAAAGTTTGCAAATTATGAGCTACAAAATTACAACAAAATGTACTCTATATTTGTAGTACTGTAGTATTTATAACTGTTGGTAATTTTTAAATAGAATCCATTTAAATCTTTATAGCCATATTTTTCACGAAACATATCCTTGTGTTTATGTTGTCTTAACATTGCAGCTAAATACATAAATATGTATTTGGTTAATTTTTCTGTTACTGTACTCATTTCTCCCGCTTCACGGGTACAATTAAAAAAACGCAGACATAATCTACTCTAGTGTGCAGTCGGTTGATAATTTTCATGTGCCCATATGCAAATCCATCGCGGAATACGAACGTGGGCATATTTATCCAACTGATTCAATATCCCAGCTCATCGAGAATCGAATCATTGCGGGGTGTATCTGGAATGTCAATCCTTCTCTCCTCTACGCATTAGTGTAATAGGCAGACTGTAAAGAAAGGGCGTCGTTAGGTACACTGTTTATGATTAGACTTTGTGAAATTCCATGATGATTTTTGTATTATACGTATGTATATCCTTAATATCAAGATCTCTGACTTCGTTTTGCTGACAGCATTTTATATGTATGTATGTGCATACATATATGTACCTATGTACGCACATATTTACTTGCATTTTTTAATGTATTACACGTATCTAAATTTAAAAATATTTCCTTAATCTGCTTTATTATGCTGTGGATTGATAATTTTACGGGTCCGTATGCAAATCAGTCTCGGATTGCGAGAATGCGGGGTTGGTTATCCAACTGATTCAATAACCGGTCTCATCGCGGATCGAATCAGCGCGCGCTGCGTGCGGAATGTCAATGCTGTACCATGCATTAGTGCAATAGATTGCACTAATGCATGCCTGCCTCGTTGGTCGTGCGGTTGCTAGCGCGACTGCCGATCAGGGGGTCCTGGGTTCAAATCCCGGGTTGGGTACTGCTGGATTTTTCTAATTTAGAATTTCTAGTAGTGACTCAGAGT
>DWUN01001996.1:0-14932 GCA_018249975.1 Passova gellias | reverse complement strand
GGAAATATTGGTCCGATTTGAAAAATTCTTTCAGTGTTAGATAGCTCATTTATCGAGGAAGGCTCTAGGCTATATAAAAACACGCTAAGATGAATAGGAGAGGTGCAGCAATCAAAAATAATTTATATGACAGAACAACGTTTGCCAGGTCAGCTAGTGTGTAAAATTTATTTAAGTAAAGACGTGGATTAACGCACACTTGTTTTACACCTGTAAATACGTAAATATATGGAGAGAGAAGGCTGAAATGTAAATTAGAGCGAGTTCAATGCTTAACATATTCGTAAGCCATATATTCACGCCACAAACACTGGGCACTTATTCTTCTAAAACAAAAGCTGTACACGTTTTATCGCAAATCCGAAGCTAGAAGCAGCCTCACAGAATCTTTTTCACATAAAAGTTATTTTAGCGTCGCCGTATCCTTACCGAGGCTTTTTGCGACGAGCCAAGAATGTTTACCTTGCTTTGGAATGGGTCACGGGGTTGCTCAAACCTAGGAAACTAAACCAGCGCATTTTGAATGCCCCTTGTAAGCTAACATAGGCACTTTGATCTCGTTTCATATAAAAAAATAAACGACTGCACATTAATGTATTAACTTCGACCCGGAAGGCAATTATATATTTATATACAGTCACGGCTACTTCGTAAAGGGCTAGGCAGAAATTGAGAAAAAGAAGAACGATATTAATTAAACGTTGTATTAAACCTTGTATTAAACCTTGTGGTTAACAAAACAGCTTAAGTTGAGTTTGAGTTCAATGATTGGCACCGGCGACGTCCTGACAATTTTCTTCACCGTTCCTTTCATAACTTTTCCCGCATCGCTATAGAGAGTGGTATTTGTGAAGTCACAAGTGTACGCCAGGATTCGAACCCAAGAGCCCCGGCGTAGAAAACTGAAATCCTTAATAAAGTATAAACTGTAACCGTTAAATTAATCTTGTCGAATTCGTATGATTACGTGCGAACCGTCGTAAACGCCTCCTATAGGGCTTGTAAACTGCCAACTAACGATAACAATCAGGACCGACCTTGCATATCCTCTAACGCTTGTTAGGGCTTGTAATAATCTCGTCTCAACATTGTTTATTATTTACCTTAAAGATTATTTGAGATTTGTAACTACCTGAACTCTGCAATCTATTGTCTAATTACTGTTTCTGTCAATAGCAAATTTCTCAATAAAAAATGCAAAACGATCTCACCTTTTCTTTCCTTTCTTAGTGCTCAATAGAATTCCTTTAGTACAATAACCAATAAAACAAATGAAAATCAGAGAATTTACACCGAAAGCTTCATTATTACGTAAACGAAAAGGCGTCAAAGAGCGAATTCGTTACCGAAGTGGCCGTCCTTGGTCGCTTCGCTTTGAGAAAGTTAATCTTACGGCTATAACCGAGCTGTCGCGCTCTCGAGAAATATCCGTGCGCGCACTTATCGCGCGAAAACTCGAACGCCTACCTCATTCGCCGTTTTCAAACTTCCGCACAGAACTATGTCCTACAACTTTGGACAAATACTCAAAAGGCGGAACGCAAACACGCCGCAAGCACAGCGGAATCTCCGTTGACACTTAATTATTCCGAACAGGATGCAATTATATGCAAATTCACTCGCGTTCCACGACACCAACTATTTTAAGAAACGTGCCTGCCAATTTGACGAGGCATTATTCGTTAGCGCAGTTCACAATCCTGCATAGAAACCTATTTACATAATATAATTTAAGCGAGAAATATCATACTAGTACATTTCGCTTGTCAACGGTTATGATGACACCAAAAAATGTTTTCTTTTATGACTACGATACTTCACTTTACTATATGTGTCCTAATTATTCACGCCAAACTACAAGATAAAAAAACAATTCCAATTTAAATTAAAGCTGGTATGTGTTATTTTAATGCTTTAATATCAGTTAATAATAACAACTACGCGTACTAGAACTAGCCAAAGTTTCGTCCACAAGATAAAGTCTCGATTTAACTACCTAACATATCCCGTACGCCTACAAACCGGCCCATTTATACCAAGTAGCGAAAACTTTGTGTTTGTGATATACAAAGTCTGAGTTTGTTACCGCATGTAAACATAGATAACAGTCTTGAGCAACTAATGCTCTGTTTATAGTTATGCACGTGTTATACATAAATTAAAATCATCTCCCAACTAATGTTAACAACACTACCTACGATAATATAAGTAATAATAATACAATTCTACCTAACTGCTAACGTAACTGGTGAAATGTGGGGGTGTGCTACACTCCTGTGCCTACCCCTTCGGGAATCACAGGCGTGATGTTACGTTTTTACGTACGTTTAATTCTACAAATGTTACAGTATAAATTACAATAAGTAATATCTACACAGATTAAGAAATACATTTTTATAATTTATTATTATTTACAATAGCGGGCTCAACATTTTTCCTCTTCTAAATTTTGGTCCTTTGAGCCAGATAAATGTGTCAATAAATTTGTTGATTTTATTCTGGTTGTATGCTGCACATAACGTAGATGGTAAAGAGAAATAATTCAATCTCCTTTAAACTCGTATATTTTGGATTGTGTTTATGAATATTTACCTTCTTAAATGCTTTCCCTGTTACTGTAATACATTTTTATGCTTAATGTAAATTAAATTCAAATACTGAAAGGCGTTCCCATCTTTTCTGTTTGACTTTTGATTTCCACTTATCATTACATTCAACTGCAGCTTTATGAGTTCCATCTACTATAACTATATGGTGCAATATTACAATCGTCTTAAATAAATAGCGTTATCAGCATTCACACTACTTAATGCGTCTAAGTCATACTGAAAACGTTTCGCATTTACATTATGACAATCTTCGTTTGTGTGGAGAGAAAAAATAGTTTCCACCGGGAACATACCTACAACAACTTTCATGCATTTTAGAACAATTTATACATGAAGTCATGTCAGTTATTTGTCTTGTTGTTCTAACCTTTGAATATAAATAGGTTCTTGTTTTACAATGCTCTCTTTTTCCAAGGTGCAAGAGAGCAATTCAAATTGCCTGGTCGTACAGTCTATTTATCAATTGGTGTAACAGTGAAAAGAAACAGTGTAAGGAAACCTACACACACACCATAGATTTTTCATAATATCTGTCCGGCAGCACTTATTCTTTGTACTAAAATTAAAAAATCTACTCAAAATCCATATATTTTGTACACAATTGGGAACTTCTGAAATTTCAAACCGTCAAAATGATTCTGTCGGATAGCCACAACAAAGCCCATAAAGATCACTATCCACTGTTACCGAGTTGACAGGATTCCGGGCAAGCAGTTTTTAAAGTTACGACCGACTTTGCGATCGAGGGCAAGTTTTATGGCTTCGCGCTACTACATAGTTCTTAAAAACGATTTTTCAGTATTTAATCGTGTTTCATGATACTTATAAATAAACGTATCATCACGCCTGTAATCTCCGAAGGGGTAGGCAAAGGAGTGTAGTACACTCCCACATTTCACCAGTTACTTTTAAGTCCCACAATGGAATAGGTGGTGAGCCTATTGCCATGCACCGGGCACACATCCACACTCTGAGTCACTACCAGAAATTCTAAATTAGAAAAACCCAGCAGTACCCAACCCGGGACTAACATTAGTATTTGTTGATATTCAGTATCAATATGAATACTTGACGTAGTCTCAGAAATATTATGGCAGAAATAATATAATAATATATTACTAGAAAAAAATGTTTATAAAATAACTTTTGTTATATATCTACATATGTTAATTATAATCTACAACTAAATTGAATGTATAAAACATAATTGAACGGAAAACAGGCCTGTATTATGTTATGTTATAACAAAGTTCCTAAAGAGGATGGATAAAAGAGGAACAGAATGTATGAAAGAATGATAGAGACATTCGTATTAAGAAACCACTAAGTTTGTTATAAAGTGACAACAAACAGGTTTTCTTTTCTTATTTCCGTTTCTAGTTTAAGTTTTACTAAAATCACATCAAATGTATACTGTGTGTTGCTTAAATAAATATCTCAGTCGTATCATTCATACTGTCCCAGAGGCCACCGTCTTATTGACATTGTAGCAAGATGGATCTACCGAATATTTCGAATGATTATAAAAGTTATATCCTACGACCTATTGCCATTCCTTAATGCCTAAGATTGAAAAGTCTAACGTGACAGTTGTACGTATAGAATCATTAAAAAACAATTCTTTTATTAAAACTAAGATGACTAATTGTTAAAAAAGGCACATCCAAAAATCTTGAAACACTTTATGAGAAACATTTGCAGTGAAAAAAGCTTCTCTGTAAACATAGGGATTAACGAGTCCAGAAGCTTCAAAGTTCTCAATCTTCAGAGACGTCGCCTTTTGAAGTACACAGCAGGGGCTGTAAATCTTCCGTATATAATAACTTTCTTGCTAAACGGACCATTTCTAGTTTCAGAAGTTTTGATAAAAAATGTATTGTATTATCCGCTTAGTGATTACTTCTATTCATGTAAGACACTGTATTGATGTAATATCTCCGTGTATTTCATCAAATTATGACCATATTATATAAGCCAGCCACACACTATTATGTTCCAAACGAAAAAATATATTTATTATTTTATCCTACATGAAATCATAGACGTGACATTTTCTCGAATGGGAATATTTTATTGTATATTAAACATTTGCGTTCATATTCTTCTCTCCCCTCTTTCATAGCGCATACTTTTCCATTTTAATTCATTATACATACAGTCAGGTATCAGTCCTCTTCACAAATGTTTTTACCATGGAAGTATAATATACCGTCGTCATTTCGTGTAAAAATGACAAAAATGCACGGACTACTTGATGAGTTACCGCGACTTTTCACATTCTGGAAATAAATATATGTACATATGTATGCATATATGTGGTGAGGGTTTATACTGGGAGACAAAAAATATGTAAAAATCTTTATGGATGTTTTAACTTTTTGTCTTCAAAGTTAAGCGAAGTGAGTGTATGTAAATGGAACTAGAATTATAGCTAAGTTCGTGTTTTGGAGAGTTGGTTATGTAGTCGGGTTTGTTTATCTTTTTATTTAACCTCATCACCAGGGGATACAAGGGCTCAACCCCGTGGGAAGTCACCAATGCAGATATAAAGCTTCCTACCCAAAGGGCAGTCGATAACTTTTATCGTAACTAATCTGCGCTCCAGCCGTATTCTGGAGTTAGTTCCAGTTCTTCCAATGTTGCAGGTAATACCATCGGTTTATTATGTAGCCTGTACGTTTACAGATTAATACAATGAATTTGAAATTATAGTCTGGAAAATGGAGAGTTCTTATTAGTTAAATATTAATTTTTAATCAATTATCCAGGAAAGTGAATAATTTACTTAAGACAGGTAGAGTCATATGTTATCGGTGTTTATGAAATTAAAACGCAATGATTATACTATTATTACTTCATAGAAAAGGTCGAAAGACAACATTAGAACGTTACACACTACATTATAATATATTTCACGTAACACCAAATTGTTCTCAGGAATACCGACGAAGTTCGACTAAGAATGAGGTATTAAGTTCTGGAAATTAATTATACTGTAACAGTTTAAGCATTCCATGTCACGCAATTCGTGAGTGCGCATACATTATGAGAGTTGACACCTGTTCGCTCTGAAGGAATAATTATATAGGGAATATAATACTACGATAGGTTAATCCTTTGATGACATTAGTTTTAAGATTAAAATACACATATATAAAATATCTCAAAAAAATCTCACCCCTAAATATCCATCTTACAAATCTTTTTCATACCACCTTATACACGTAAACATCCTAGACCTTATAGATAAAATTTAATAATAAAGTCGTTTATAGGATTTGTAAGGAAACTTATCTCTATTGTTTAATGTTTTAATATAAATTCATAGTACAGTAGCAAGAATTTTGAAATTATTCCATTAAACAAGTATACCTACTATGTACGTAAATTAATTTATATTCTGTAGCGACAAAGAAAAATGAAAGTAACTAATATTGTACTTGTCTAGATTCAAATTCATTTGTCTATTTATCCAAAATAAAGGTCGTTAAGGGCGGTGAAATGTATAAATAGAAACTGAGTTAAAATCAAAGTTATAAAAGAATAAATTTTAGTCTTATAGATGGCAAAAAGATGTTCAGCTCCCCGGGGAAGTCCAAATCTTACCTTTCTTAAAGAGATTATTCAGATCACACGTTGAAAGGCCAACGTTAGTATTAGTCTCGTTCAAAATCCGTTTTGAATAGAACGGAAGCAATTTGTAGGCGAGCGATTTAGTAACCGTCCGTCGATCCCGTTATAATGAGATATTTTTGTCCCAACTGTGGCGCGCACAATAAACTGCCAGGCGCGGCTTCGGTTACCTTCAGTAAACCTAATAGGATTCTATTTCAGTACTACTAAGTCGAATTTGCTGCATAAATCGATTCCCATCCCCTATACCGGGGAGCTTATTTTGTATACGTACATACAAATAAAAGAGTTAGAAGAACAAGATTTTCTAATGTTAAATACTTATACACTTACAATAAACCAGTCATAATACAAATCATTTTACGTTATCACCTTTATCATTCGCTAACGCACTGAAGTGGAGAAGATTTATCTATACCTTAACTAAATTGCTCGAGGCATTGGCGTTACATCATTATTTTATTATAGGAGTAGAAAAAAACTTAAATCACTTATCGACACGTATTAAATCCGCCACGTGACGAGTTATACTTAATTCATAAAATATTTCAATGAATAAAGTGTCTTAAGAGTGACGCTGCGTTGACAAACTCATGAACACTTTCAAACATGATCGCGAGTTTGACAAGTTTTTTTGTAATAAAACATGATATTATAATTACGTGGAAATTTTATGAAGATTGACCTTATTGGAAGGGAAGACAATAGTTTTTCTAAGCACAAAGTAACAGTTCACATATTAAAGACAATAGAAACCCGTGTCAAACAACGGACCGTATTATTTAGGAAATGATGCAGGAATTGCGCTTGCTGTTGGCGTGTCGTTCTCGGATTTGTTGAAGATGCGCAAGCTGTGCGGGCGAGGGTACGTGAGGCGGGTTGGAGGGCGAAGGCGTGGCTGCAGAGCCCGGCGGCCCCTGCGGCCCCGTCGGCAGGGACTGACGTCGGCGGCGGCGTAGCGCCGGCGACAAATTATACTTCACTTTCGCTTGTACCAACAGCTCCTTAAATATCTGCGATACGTTTATATTATCCTTGGCCGATGCTTCCACGAAACCGTTCTCCCAGTCCATAGTAACCACCGATTCTGTTGTGTGAAACTCCACCTGAAATTCGAGTTCTTTTGATAATCGAAATTTCGTACATACTCATATTCCATATACAGGAGCGCATCAACGATATTTAAACAAAGTTACGTAGGTGGTCGCTAACGATATTTAGAGTGACAGTTGGTTATGATAAAATTTCGTAGTAACCCACACAACGTATATCTCTGGAATCAACAACCGTATATATTACATACATATATTAAGTTCTTGTGTGTTAAGCGAATGGTAGACAGATGATAGTGGGTTGAATGCGAGTAGTCTCATCGATTAGCGACCGCACTGATGATAACAACAGCAAATTAACTGTCAATTCGTGCGAAAGCTACCTAACTCGCGTTTGAAATCGACAGGCCCAAGTGGGTTACTCGTGATTCTAGAGTGATTTATTACATTCGACGCAAACAGCCCTAAGTTGTATTAACGCCGAATTCCTAGCGAAATTAAGGTGACAGATAGAGACTAATTCGTGTTGAGGAAGATGTTTTATGCGCCAGTCGTTAAAGGAGTCCATTCGTCATTAGGGGCGTAATATGACGGCGGAAAATGGAGGTTGTTTTTTGATTGTAAAGGTGAGGGACGGAATGTAATATTTATGCTGATTGCGTTGTTTGTGCGAAATGTAGGAGTAACGTAGGAAAAGTAATAGTTGTTGGTTATTTGCGTTATACTTTGCGTACGAATGGATGCGAGTAATTACATTGTTTAATGCTTTTTTGATTAATAGAAAATGTAATTAATTTCTTTCTAAATCTCTCATTAAATCAAGCTAAAATTGTACAATCTACGAATATGACATAATGGTATATATTCTCGTACAGTATGGACCGTCCTGCCTCCCGCAGTAACAAATCAAACAAATACACATCGTGAAATACATAAGTAGTTTTCTAAGCAGGCTATTTTATTTTCTGTGCTTTAAACACCAGATACGCGAAGAAGACATTTTATTTTTCACTTATAGGTATATCAGAGTAATCTGCATGCATTTATGAACGAATAATTTATTTGTTACACATATCATTTACAATATAAATACATATTTATAGACCCTCGTGTCCTACAGTAACAATAGAAGGGTAAAGTAAAATTATTTATTTTGGCTCTCCAAATGAGTGTGCCTAATGTTGAATGTTATCACAATAAGCAGTGTTTGCGGTAAATGTTTTGAACTGGATTTTCATGTCGTAATTAGGTATGTTATTCGTATTATTTCTCATTCGCTCGTCCTTTGTTTTTGTTTTCGGCTGTACCGCGTTTAGTTTAGTTTAGTAGTTTCGACATAATACATTAGTTTGGATTAGCATTAATTTTACGTTGCATCGACGGAGGTATTATATTTTAGTTTAAAGTTACTAATGTAATTTGCCGTATCTACCCTACTGTGGATAGCAGCGTTCTGATTTAATGCAGTGATAATATTTCACTACGAAACCCGATCAAATAAATCGAGATGCCTAAATTTCAGGGGGAATACGAGATAAATATTATATAGTAATGATGCGTATTTAAGATACACTGCCTTTTTATTCATATTTTTTCATTCACATCACACATACGAAAACAGGATTTTATGACATCGCTCAGTACAGAGACAACATTATAACTGAGCGCGCCGATCGTTGCTAGAATTAGCATACCATTTGCGACGAACAACAGTCTGAGTCATGAACGTTTAGAATAAAACGTTTTATCAACATGGAAAGTAAAGTCATGCTCGCCCGAATATGTAAATGACATGTGTGTGCATAGCAGAATAGATATTGGCGAGGGAGTATGTTACGGGCTTGAAATAAACCTTATCGTCAAAAGAGAAACATTCTTATGCGGGTCTACTAGTAGTGTTCATAGTTCTGTGACAAGCTTATTACAGGGATGGAGCAGAATCCTTCAACTTTTTTCAAATTCAAATGTAAATTTAAAATAATTTGTTATAGAAACCGGATTTCAATAATTTAACTTGTAACTACCTACATGTAATTATGTTACATCCAAATATCAAATTGGGGTACAATTATTATTATACTTTATTGGCTTTTTAATTTAATAAGTGTTCTGTGATCGTTCCTTTCCTTTGCAAGGCATGCAAATTGGTGATCAATTTGTTAAGTATCATTCGTTGTGTGCAATGTTTTATAACAATTTTCTTCGTTGTGGACTGGTTATTGTCAATACTATTTTTCCTCAAGCAGCGTTGCGAAGTATACTTCACAGTTCCTCGAGAGCCGCGCGCTCAACCAATGATCATAGATTTATAGGATTCGAATACAAAATATTTTCTGTTATTCTATAACCAAAGCGCTTCTGTTTTTGTTCAGTTGTAGGTTGTAGAGAATTGCCCTTCGTTAATTCTGAACAAGATGGGTAGAGGCCGAGTTTAATAATATACATAATATGTACATGAAGGATAATATCAAATCAAGTATTTATAATGTTAATTCATATATTACATGTATCTTGTTTAATAGGCACATAAGCTCCTCGTTTCTCTTCTAATAATGTTCATACCAATTTGCCATAAGAAATGTATTAGATATAATATTATTATTCAATTTTATGATTCACAATATATTATTTCCTCCACATTACAATCAAAATACTTGCGTATTGTAATATTTCATTGAATACGTAATAAAATTACAAGTTGTTGGTATTATATAAGTTTTAACATTCTGTTTAAATAAACATGTTATTACGCGTATCGTATTCGGTAAATATTCTTTGTGGGTTAACATTTTCAATATCTTTTGAAGTAACTTTAAATAAATATGGTGTTCATAACAACATGTTTTGTTTTTGTAATGAACGTTTCAAACTATGTCGGGTACAAGGGGCGCATAATTCGAATGGTAACCATTTGATGTATAACGGCCGCGACGACGTGGCGTATCACCCTCAGTTTGTATCCGACGATTAGACAGGAATATTTCCTATTTTGGTTTACCCTTCCTATTTTGATTTACCTTTACCTTATACAATAATGAATAAATAATTGGGAGAGATAGGTAAATATTCACTCTTTAACATGTCCTAGTGAAGTGCTGCATTACATTAATCTTGTACGCCGCGAAAGCTTACGTAAAGTGTAACTTAGAATTCATGACCGTCTTGAAAACTTTATAGGATGTGCAGATAAGTGTATTTTATAATTCATACGGTAGATATATGTATAATGCAAATTTCATGGGGAAATTGCGTGAACTGAAAAACAAAATATATAATGTTTATGACATACATCTGCAATTAACTGAAAGCATATATTTTTATTTCAAACAAAAATGTTCATGTAAACATATTAACATTTCTTACCATTCTTAAAAGTTTGACAGACTAATATTGAACGATACGCATTCTTTACCGCACCAAATGCTTGTCTATTCAAATGATTTAACTATACGTGTCATCACTATATTATTAACTTTAGCACATTTGTAAATGATATGGATATTTGTCAGCCTTTATTGTATGCTTCTTGAAACAGGCTTCGGCAACTAAGGCTTACCGCCCTAAGACCAACGGCTTACAGCCATGCCCTTTGAGTCTTCAACGAGTACCACCAAGAATCTCGAGGCTTAACCTGACCAAATCGATTATGATTATTTATTTACTTATTGGATAACCAACGTAAGATATACAGATACTTTGAAAAATACATATTTTCCCCTTTGCTTCTTTGCTGCAAGGTAGTTTTTTATCCTTTCTATTCTATCGATGTGTTTCTTTTGATAACGACGTAATACTACTAACAAGTATTTTGAGCATCAGAAGACTAAAAAAAAGCAAAATATATATATACAATTTTACGTAAAATATTAATTTATTACTCCGCATGCGAACCTGAGGAGTTTTATTAATAAAATATGAAATGTTAAATGATTTGAAAGCAAAGTCAACATTTTCTTAATTCTGTGCGGGCATTCGTATTTTCCTCAAAACGCTCTGTCCTTCATTTCGTGTGCAAAAACTGGGGTCTAGGATACTCGATATTCTTTTGTTTAAATAAGCGAAAGCTTACCAAATTGTTATACATTTTCATGTATGGAATAACTGAAACATATCAATGACAATACATATACGTACATACAGAATTCTCACCTGTCTTTCCCCACTTTCGGCTAAATCCACTTTGTTTCCCACGACAACAATCGGAACCGCAGTACTTTCTTTCGTTTCGTGAATCTGGTTACGCAGACTCTTGACTTCATCGAAACTGTTCGCGTCGGTTATATCGTAGACAAGAATAAACGCATCAGCCGATTGCATGGAGAGAGCGCGCATAGCAGGAAATTCATAAGCGCCCGACGTGTCCAATATATCTAATGTTAGCCTCACTCCAGCTACGTTGAAATCGCCGTGATGCATTTCCTCGATCGTACGTTTATATTTTGGGGAGAATGTGTTGTAAAGGAATTGTGTTATGAGCGACGATTTCCCGACCTTTGCAGCGCCTAATACCACAATCTTGTGTCGAACTGCATTGTTGGTCAGGTTTCCACTGCTGGATACGGTGTCTTCAGTTCTCTCAGCTCTGCTACGAAAACAAAAAAAACGATATCAGTACTCTAGATATCAATAACAAATTAAATGTTGATTCTTATGATGTAATGAAAACCTTTAAATATTTTCACATTTTATGTTGGTTTGGATGAAATAATAATTGTCTGCAAACGGGATTCACGGTCGAAGGCAGGACTTTAAATAAACTGAAACAGGCCAACACCGACCACTTTTGTCGGTTATTAATTATAATACCATAAGCTAGGCATCTAACAAGTAATATTTTACATATATCTCTTAGAAAACTGTTGCTACTCGACAAAATATCGATGTTGAAAATTGCGTTTCGGTTGATATCAGCGTGTGCGCCTTGTTTTGCAAGCGAGCGATAATTATGCAAATAGTTCTAGGCACGAAAGTTAATGTTAAAATGGTCTTAAGCGAGTCCTCGCAAAAATAGCTAATGGAACTAATTTATTCACACGAAGTAGTTTAACAACCGTCTTATCTATATCGTTTAGGTATATTACCAGGTGCGTACTTGGCACGCAAGACAAGGTGAAACTCTATTTTTAAATCACAGACAAATTTTTATGTGTAAAATACGAATTTGCATTAGATAAATATACAACAGGATTTCTAGTCATTACATGCTTGCGCAAACAGATTATAATATGGCTCACGTGAGTCGACATTGAAGCGACAGTTGAAACAAGGGGCGCAACCATTAAATACAAACGTGAACATAACCATTACACAACTTTTCTCGTGCCACGTTAGTTTTACACACAATTGAACAAGGGGCCGGAAGTTCTGACGCGTGCAAAGCGGCGCGTGAAACTGTTAATACACTCGCGCCATGTCGCCACTAGAATGGACTTAAGTTACATTAGCTTGTATTGTGTTACATTTTTATATTCTGTCATATCAGTAAATAGACTTATCAGATCGAGGGACGACATTTATGATGGTGCTTCACATACGCCATTAAGGTTATGCCAGAGTCTATTATTGGTTGCAAATAGCTCGCAACACCATCCAAATCATAGGTACAGAATAAACAGTAGCTAAAAGTTTATCAATCTCATAGCAATTAAAACTGAATGTGAAATTTGGTGCATATAAATTTATTTACTTCAAATGTATGTAGTAGTAGTAGATACAAAGATAGCGAATGTCGCTTTGTATAGGACTAAATATGAGGAGTTTTTTTTTATCTTGTAGAAGTACAGGCATGGTCATGGGTGATGGGAGATGGCGATAGAAGGAAACTAAGTGTTTCCGGAAAATTCGGCAAAACAGAGAAAGAAGCAGAAGGCAAAAGGTCTTGGTGGGTGTAGTTCGTGGGTGCGAATTGTCACGGAACTGTTTTAGAAATATATCGGAACCGCGGACTTGGAAAATTATTATTATTGTTGTTTTACCATCTGCAATCCACCCAAACCATGATATTTACATATTTACATTATTTGCCAACAGCTGGTGCATTTACATTTTATTATTATTTATGTACTTGTAGGTACATTGTATTGCTAACAGGCATGAAAAAAATAACCAAGAAAATTTTAATCCTATAACTGCTAAAGGAGATCCAGAAAATATTATTTTTAGTCAGTTGAGTTATTTTCAGAGATCAAGTTACGATAAAATAATTTTCAGCCAGGATTAAGTAATATAAAAGGCGCAAAAGTAAGCCATTAATGGTTTTGCGACTAACCTTTGTGTACTTTGTTTTCATTTATGTTTCATCGTTTTGAAGTGTTTCGAGGTATAATACCTACAGGTTGGTAACAAGATACTAGTTACGAGTTGGAACGTAAAATTAAATTTATTTCGTTTATCAAATTTTCGTTTTGAGTCATACCAATGTTCGTCGGTTAATGACGAAATAATTTACGGATGCAAACTAAAATTAAACTAGTTCAAAGGACAAACATGCAAACTGGGTGTGCTTGATATTATAAATTTACTACAACGGACGGATATCTTAATACGAACTTAGTCTGAGCCTGTACGGGTCAGACATACAGTGTCTTTCTAAGTAATCAACTTGTGGGCAACTTTTTCCTAATGTTGTAACGCTTCATGCAGCATATTTACGCATCATATTCATAAGAAAAAGTAGCACTGTGTGATATTAACAGTTGAAATACAAACAAATAGGTACCAGTAATTAGTAATAATAATAATAAGATAATTAGTAATAATAATAACAAGACGATTATAATAATAACAAGACGATTATAATCATAACAAGACGATTAGTAATAATAGTAACAAGACAATTATAATAATAACAAGACAATTAGTAATAATAATAACAAGACAATTACAATAATTACAAAACAATATATAAGATCAACGTAGAAATATGGTATACGTCGCTGCTTTGTGGAACTTGGTCACGACAGAATTGTGGCGGTGAGGAGAAACTATTGATATTATAAGTAAGTTATTAAAATAAGTCCATGTACCCTCCGTCTTGTTCGTTAGTAGGAAAAGAATAAAAGAAAAAATCTAAAATCTATAATAGGGAAAACAGATTTCAGTCGACGCAAACGTTGTATATAGGGTGAGTGAACATAAATCACACAAAATCCAGTGTCGTGTATGAAGATACCTTTAGTGCCGTGACTTCTCACCAGAGATGATAAAACGGAACAAAATAGAGGGTAAATCGATTTATTTACCATAAGTGCTTGTCAATGGTTCCCCCGCGACCACGATCAATACATCTGGAATAGGTACATATTGATATAGGTATCTCTACTTTTGTCGCGAAAACCTGTTGAATACAAAATGTATAGGTATACATATATATATTCTGACATAATTTATTCTTTATTGTACACAATACAAAAATTACAATACAGAGTCGTAAGCTAATATACAAAGGCGAGCTTATACCTATAAGAGATCTCTTCCAGCTTACCCAGTTTCTGTGCGAAGGAAAATATATTTATATACTAGTAGACCCGATCACGCGTTGCCGTGGTTCAATTATAATAATACTAGTTGACCCGGCAAACGTTGTTCTGCCATATAAATTATAACAGTATTTCTCTACTATATAATGGACGTTATTAT
>DWUN01001995.1:0-14932 GCA_018249975.1 Passova gellias | reverse complement strand
TTGCCCGCGACTTCGTCCCGCCCCCGCCGCAAAAAATGTAATTATTTACGACATCACATTAGAAATCTTAAAAATAATATTATTTCTCTATATAATGGATGTTATTATACATATAAACCCTCCTCTTGGATTACTCTATCTATTAAAAACAACCGCATCGCAATCCGTTGCGTACTTTTAAAGATCTACGCATACACAGGGACAGACAGCGACAAGCGACTTTGTTTTATACTATGCAGTGATCACGCCAGTTACGTACTCGTATGTCGTGAAGTGACGGACGGCGTTTCTTTATCGTGGCGTATCGATACGCGTACACGTGTTGAGGCGTTACGCGAGCCGGCCGCGATACGATAGCGGAATGTTTGTGTGAAAGTTACTTGCGGCGATAAATCCAATTTCCCAAGTGTAATGCCAGCTAAATATGTATGAACGGCTCAATCGAACGCCACGCGAGCGTCCGCTAAATGCGGGTACGCACGGCACAGAGCACAATGGCGGTTGTACGGGCGTGGAATTTGAGGAAAATTGATATTATATCCGAGTTGAACGCGATTTAGTATGCCAGTCACGGGCGGCGTGTTGTGATTAATTGTTTGTGTTGTGTTGCGCTTAAACGGAACTCGCGACTGCGTTACGTTCACGTGTTCGTTGCGTTGTTACCGAACTAAAAACACGGTGTTAAAACAGCCGATCGTGTTACGAGACTGTGTATTTTAGGTTGCAATATCAAATACTCGGGAAAATGACTCAAGTTTTTAAGTTTGCTGCATTCGCGGTTTTTGCCGCAGACAATGCTACTTTTAGTAGATTACACAATATTAATTATATTACCCTTATTATTAATAAGTTGGGAAGGATTAAGGATATTTGGATATTCACTCGGGATCCTTATTTCCGAGATAAAATTCTAAATGTAGGGCCTATAAACTGTTCTATGCTCCAATGAAATTCCTACCAAAATCCGGTTTAATAAAAACACAGACAAATTTCTTCAAAAGATATTATGAATAAATGTGTGGACTAATGTAATCGTAGCCATTACCATACCACAGCAAATTTTAATTTTGTATATATATAGATACATATAGATAGTGAACTTAATATTAATTTACCGCAGTAAGGCATAGCTTTCTTCAAATCAAGCAGACATAACAGATAAGGGTACATAATTACCGTGGTTAAAACATTATATTATTTATTACCTAAATATATTTAGGTAGCGATCGGAATGCCCCAATGTGAACGCGCCCTAGCTCGCGTGCGCGCGGGCAGTTTGCGTCTCTACTGGCAGCGAACGTCCAATAAATAGGCGTTTGACGCCACGCATATATCACCACCGTAATAGGGACTGTCGTAACTTGAGCGGTGCGATGTACACTATAACATTAGCATTTGACCGATAGCTCAAAGGCGCAAAAAGAGCTTTCGCCGAAAGCCGGCAGCGCATTGGCGACTTCCCCGAAGTTGCAAGTGTACATAGGCGACGGTGACTTTTCCATCAGGTGGTCTGTCTGGCTGTCTGTGAGACTGAATGTATAAAAAAAAATTCTTACAGCCTCATTTGAGGTTGGTTACTGATGTCCACTGTCATTTTGACCGCTGCGTGCTGTTCTCATTAAAACAAATTTGTGCCTTTTGTGTTTACCGCTGTCTTCCCTCAGCGAACAATCCCTAACATGATGTAACATTGATACAACCATTTTAAAACAAAACCCGGTCATGACGTTCATGATTAACGTTCACGCGAGACTTACTGCTCAACACGGTCTTGCAAGCATGGGTACCCTGAAGTTGACCACAAGGGTCTCGAAGGACCAAAGATTTCGCGCATTTCTTTCTAACGATAATTTTTTTAGCAGAACTACAAAAAGAGGGTTCAAATAATCATTTAATAATACTTAGTAATAAGTAAATAAATAAACAAAAACAAGGTATTAGACGAGCAAGCTTTTATAGCTATTGAAAGTAACTCGGCTCAAGATAGTCTGGTCCGTTAAGCAGTTAGAAGTGGCACGTTAGACGCGGCCGCGTATTGTCGCGGAATTAATTGATGGAAGCCGATGGCTGTGTAAATAATTCCCGATGCGTAACGAGTGCTGGTGTGCTGCGTTACAATATCGCGTTCGTGAGCGGTGACTTGCACTATGCAAATGGTGAGCATAATTATACGCTGATATATGTGTGGGTTCCGTAGATAATACTATGAATCTGATTGTAAGCGAGTTGTAACACGTAGAATGCCTGGCTAGAAAACGCACATTTGTTCTTGTTCTGAAATCTCAAGGTACACGTATCGGAGAAGGTAGGGATTGGCAGGGAGGTCCATTCCATTACTGTACTCATCGTTTGTGCATATATGCAATACACATTATGTTTCTGCAAATGTGCAGTACAGTTATCAAACATTCGAATAAAACTTAAAAAAAAAATCATTGTCACTAACTCGGTTCGAAGTACCAAGTCAAATTAAAACAATGTAATAACTCTAATAGTCCATAAAATAAACATGAGATGAACAAATTGTTTATCCGAACGTCAAGATGGGTTGGTAAAATAGTTTCATCTGTTTAGCAAAAAACAAATTAGCTAACAAGTTACTGGCTTTAAAAGTACGCTGGAACATATTTTACGCGGGCCATTTGCTAAGCGAAAAAAGTCGCTTTGCCAAAAGCCCGCGTGCCATAGTTTATAGCGACGACATATTTCGTTCCATATTCAAAATTTTTATATGGACATTAAAAAAATATAACTGCAGAACACGAAGCATTCAAGCATTGTACATTTAGTTCAAGTAAGTAAATACTTAAAAGTTTTAAAAAAGGAATGCCATTTATAGAATCCCTTTTTGATTTTCGTTTTTTGACATCTTTTGTTTTTTTATTCGTTTTCCGTGCTAACTGTCAAACTTTAATCACTGTGGTGTTAACGTTTTGTTTATATTTATAGTCTACGGTTATTAAGATACTTGCTATCTGTATTCATTTTTAAACAATTTTTCTACTTTGAACTAAGTAATGATAAAGAGATCGCTAAAGGGAACCCCAAAGAGCGGAAAGCTTGTAATTACGTGTGAACGTAAAGTTTAAAGACCGTTTATTTCGAATGACTATTTCACTAGAAATGTAACTTGACATAATAAAACGTGACACAGTTCGCAATGATATAACAAAAAGACATTTTGTTCGTTATACTTAAAAACATAAAGGAGAATTAGAACAATTTTAGTTTAGTACCAAATCATTTTAATATCAACCCCTATAATATTTAAGACTAATTTTAACATCACGTTTTTCACAATGGAAAACAAAAGAATGGTGTTTAAAACAAAACAAACGTATAAGGTCCTTAAAACGTGTCTTAGCTCGGCAGTTGCAGCATTGCTATGCAGATTTAGAAACTGTAGACTCTCGTAAGGACGTAATAAAAGTCCCGTGTAATTATGTGTGAAGGTGCACTTTAGTCGTGCCGTTTTATTACTCACCGCCATTTTATTTTGAATAATGGCCGTTGCGCGAGACGCACTGCCCAATCGTCGGGCGCGCGGTGAGTGCGCGAACGCTCAGTTCAGGCTATTTCAGGAGGTGTTTAATGGTTGCGTTTTAGCGATCGTTTTGTTCACTGCACTCCACGTTTATGGACGATAATAAAAATGTAAGGGTCGTTCGCATATCGCGCTGATACCCGCTCGGTGCTCGCCTGTGCGTTGATGTTGCGTTTTTTGCGCCGCTTAAGTTTTATGGTGCACAATATATTGTGTGAAATTCAAAGTTCACTTGTTTCCGTGAGCGTTCCGTTCCATTTTCGTGTTAACATCGCGTTTACGTGTTCAATTGTATTTATTAATATACGGTTTGATACCAATTATTAATGTTAATGTGAACTTAAGTGTTTATCTGCGGTAATGTAAATAAAACGTTATGTATTTATACAATTCCAATACGTTTCGTGTTAAAGGCTGACAATGTTATTTTATTGTATACCCATTATTAAGTTTTTGTGTTGGTACTGTTGTTTTGCATTATTTTTAATTACATATTATGTACTTAGGTATCAAGTTGTACTTTGAATCAACTTGATTCTTTCAATTTTAACCAAGAGCGGGCAGTTAATTTCTGTAATGATTCTTACACATCTTTGAGAAAGTTATGGAAACCAACACTTAGGTAATGATAACGAGTAGGTAAGGTACCTTAGAAATAAGTATGTCTGTCTATTCTTAGGTACTTACTCAAGAACTATGACTAGTTATTGAGTTAGTCATACATTTACTTATATTCCAACTAGCTGACCCGGCAAACGTTGTTCTGCCATATAAAGTATTTCTCTACTATATAATGTACTTTATGTAGATTTAAGCATACATAGGCATATAGGGACAGAGAAAGCGACTTTGTTTTATACTATGTAGTGATTGCCAATTAATGTCTAATGTCTGTCTTTGGCTACGACACCGTACTATCTGATCCCAAATTAGGCAGTCTGTACTATAGCCAGACAGAAAAAAACAAATGTGCTCCTAACACAAATGTTTCACCGAGTTGGGAATCGAACCCACGACCTATGTTTAGGTACTAGTCAGGCGTCTCTAACCACGCGACCGACACGCAAGTTAATCGGTGATATATCCACTCGTGCACACTGCTACGATAAAGCCAATAATCGTAAGTGCGATGTTTTTTAAGCTATGCATTTGGAGTCTTTGCATTGGTACTTAGTATTAACCAGATAACTTTTATGCGGTACAATCGCATTGATAATTCGTTCAAAAACCGTGCGCATGGTATCTGCATGCTCGGGTTTGGAGAGCTCCGCGTCCACCTACGCGCGGATTCACTTCACATCGGAAATACACCATTATCGTGCCCTCCAACACACTCCACACGTCCTGTCGTACAGTGCACGCTACTCTCGACCGTATGACGAAGCGTTACCGCCTACAGTCCCCGGACACGCACCACGTGTGGGTACATACGATACATAGGGTAGAACCCCACGGATTACCCCCGGGGGTAATTTTTACCCCATCAGCGTGTTGCCACCCACTCCACTCATCATTGGATATTTGAATTACTTATAAGCAATTTCGTAATTCGAAATATTCGAAGTTCGATTTTTATAGTGTGGACTTTTTTTTTTTTCAATCACCCACATTGGCGGAGGTCAACAGCTACGTACCTTCATACATGTATAAATTCAATTTGTGTTTGTGTACAAATACGTAGGTAGATATATTGCCTTGATTAGATCGCTAGCATTGTTGAATTTGCAAAATGTCATATTTGATATAATGACATTAATTCAAATGCAACTGATGCTTTTAGGCTGACCAATGGATGTCCAAGGACTTGGTCAGGGACTAACCTAACCGGTGTATTCAATCAGCAGAGCGGGACTTGCGACAATGATAGGGTTAAACGCATGACCAGCAGGTGTGATGATGGCAGTAAATATTATTATTAGAACTACCTACATTGTTTAATACGATTCATTCAAACTACCTTGTGGCTGTGTGGGGTGCAAAACGTTATCCGTGCCGAGTGTAAAAGATTATGCCCAATTTGTTTTAACTGTTCTTTGGGGATGCGAAGCCACTGCGGCGCGATAATTTATATTTGATTTTGTTTTGGCATCGTTTTTAGGGTGTTTTAACAATTCTGTTCTATATACATAGCCGAATTGCAAAATCTAGTACAACCTTTACACATGCTGTAGCTAAGTATGTAGGTAGTCTATTCCTAATACGTCGCAAGTTTGTGGACGCGTGTACGAAATAAATAGATACACATTAAGTATTCTAATAGCTTACGTACAACACATTGATCATTAAATGCCACTTGTAAACCGAATATAGATAAACGACTATATAAATCAAATAAAACAAAAATGAACAAATCCAATCAAGGTATCAAAAATAAAAGAACAAGAGAATGATATTCAAGCGTCGCGCTAACGAACACCGACTTGGACGTTCCTAATTCAAATCGCTTCGCCCACGCATCGATCAAACGGCCAGGCGAGGAAACGAGCGCGTTAAATCGAATTCCATATTCATACGGGCCATCCCTCGCACTGTTGGCAATGTTGGCATTACCGATGACTGGCGACGAGTTACAGAAGTGCCAACTGCCAGCCAACAATACCATTATTTGAGAAAAAAAAGTTACCGTTTTAACTTAACACGACTTTAAAAAACAATTGACGAAATTTTGTGAAACATTTATTAGTTTCCTTAATTGTATCTTTAACTAACGCTTGATTCATTTTCTGATATATTTCACAGGAAACGCTGCATTTAATATCGATTCAATGCAACTAACTAAGCTTAACGGCACCGACGTTAATTTGTTTTGACATTTCTAAACGTACGACCACTTTTCCCGCCTACGAGTTGCGTTCGAAATTCGAAATGGGGGGATCGTCAAATCGACACAGATAAAAAATAATTCGTACTAACAACACACAGGAGCCAAATTCGATCGTTTGGAGCTTTATAGTTGGTGAACGCAGTCGAGTTTTCGCATATTTATTATATTGAAGACCCCTTTTGCGCCCCGCACATCTATACAACAATACTCGCAATGGCCGAGGGCGATCCCCTATAACGCGTGCCAAACAATATTGCGTTGCGTTTCTCAAAAACTCGTTTGCGGCAAATCGATAACTGGCACACACACAAAAAAAAAGGTTTATTGAACGCGTCATTGCAAGAATGAAGTTGTCATATCGTGTGGAACAGTTATTTTATTGCAGGTAACTAGCTAGTATTTTATATTGCAATTTTATGTCTAATAACATTGAGCGCTAGCGATACCTCGTATTGTACTAGGTATAATTAACACTTATGAATTTTATGCTCCATAATTTGTACTATCCGTATGTTAATAGCCAAACGATTTTAAACAGTGTTACTATTGCAACACATTCCAACTTGACTGGCTAATAGCTATCATACCTTTCTTTTAAATAAGTAGTGTTTTTGACAAGAATATTAAAAAGATAAAACCGAAGAATATATGATCAATCGAACTTCTAAAAGTGAAGTTGGACCACTATTAAATGACTCACTTTATTCGAAGGAACCTGACGGAAAAAAAAATAAGGGTTACCCTCTACCCGCGAGAGTTGCCAGTATGATATAACTACACTGTTTTTTTATCTGAACAATAAAACGAATGAAATATAATAAGACAACGGTAAACGCAGAGTCAAAATAAAAACGTGCGTAATAAAACGAGCGTATCAAAACGTGCGCACACGAATACCGGTCGTACTATAAACGATCATTGGAAAGCCATATGTCATTAGCGTATCCACGGCGCGGACTAATTATCTATTAGAAAATACGTAACACTCCCGAGGCACAATGCACAAAGGCCATTGTGTGGGATACAATGGCGTGACTCACTCGCGACGTACGGAAAGACAATGAGACGAGCGGCCGCTGAGCGGCTAACGGAGGCCGATAATTCCCTAGACAACGGAAAAACTGAATCACACCCGGCCGCTGCGGAATCAATTTTATGTGTCAACAATTAATATGAAATAATATACCTAAGCGATCACAGTACGACCAGTTCACGCGAAGTAAACAAATCCATGAGCAACAATAATTGTTGTTAGATTTCTAAACAACAGAAAAACAACCACAGCCGTTAAAGAATCAATTTGCGTAAACAATTAATTGAAAATAATATGTGCTTTTAAAATATAATAAATCATGGCGAATGAAACATTGAGCAGCAGTTTTCAGAAATCATCATCATCACCGGTGATGTAACTAAAGACATTAGGGATTACAATATTCACCACCATCTGATTCCAAATGCAGAAACTGTCATGGTAACCAAACAGCTGATAAAAGGCACAAGTATATAAATTTCTAAATACATACTTATATAGATAATCTTATACCCAGAAACAAAATAAACATTCGTGGTCCACACATAATTCTTTGTACTGGTTGGAGATCGAACCAACAACCCGTAACTCTAACCTAACCTAACCACTGAACCAACAGTCCATCTTATACATCATACACAGTCCACACTTCACTGCTTCATTAAAATATAACTGGTGGCATATATTTCGTATAAGACAAAGATTACTTTTACAAGTAGCCATATTATTAATGTTTTATAGAGAGTGGCAAAAAAAACAATGATAATTAATAGACTCTAGCGCAAATGTATAAATATACATTCTCATTAAATGATCTATCACTACCTAATATAAAACAAAGTCGCTTTCTCTGTCCCTATATCTACATGTTCCCTTAAATCTTTAAAACTACGAAACGGATTTTAATGCGGTTTTTTTTAATAGATAGAGTGATTGAAGAGGAAGGTTTATATGTATAATATATAGAAGAGAAATACTGTTATAATTTATATGGCAGAACAACGTTTGCCGGGTCAGCTAGTTATAGATATTATTATTATGCCAAATTTTAGAAATTTCATCTTGTTTTACGGTCATGTGACGATTATTTACCTATAGGACTTCGACATTATCCACACCATAAAAGTTGTTATAATATTGATATTACAATTACAGGCGCGATGTTACAATTATAGCCCCTTAATTTAACAGCATTGTCCTATGCGCTATGTTAATTAAAAAGTTAAAGTTAAGTGTAGGTAAGTGTTCGTGGAAAGTTTCCAATAGCCTATTGATAATGCTTTAATTTATTTTCGAATTGGTTACATTCTCAGTTATTGTATTTGCTAATACCTGCATAACTTTCCTATACCAAATCAACAAAGATTATTCACCAATATGGCATGAAAATTAATTACCGATGATAATACATATTACGCAGCGTGAAAACAATGTCCCTACATAAGCTTATAGCTTTAACATGTAGGTATCGTGTATGTTGCCTTTCCACCTACCTAGATCAAATCAACATTACAAGCAGCAGACAAGCGCAATCGATCAAGTACGTTTGAAGGACAAGGCATCAATCATACCTTAGCTGCCTATAAGATCTATTAGGTATCAGCCGAGACGAGCGTGTAACTCCTCGTAACCGCACGAAGACTCGTATAACCTACGAGCGACGACACGTTCTAGGGGATGCGGGTCCTCCCACCGCGCCCCTCTTAGCGCCGCCACGCGATATTAATCTTTAATGACCGAGAAGTAAAGTATATATTATGTTGTTGAAGGCACCACATGGCTATAATTGCGGTCGGGGCGGTGGGAGGGCCGTGGGGTGGAGCGGAACATGGCGGACGGTGGGGGCCAGATGGCGGCCTAACGTCGTGCCGGCAACACGTCTTACGTTGCGCAGTGTGAGATTAAATTTTAATATTTCCACGTTCTTGTAACTTTCAACTGTAACTTAGGACATTATGAATGTTACTTCAAGGACGGAACAGGTGCAGTTTTAAGTAAGCTTGAAGGTAACTACATCAAGAAAGATGTCATTTGAAAAGCAAGTTTTGTTTTTTGGAAAAATATCCGTGCCAAAAGAAGTCTTTTTTATTCAACGTTGAAGGGTTTATTTTTAAAATTAGCACAACAATATATTGCACAGTTACCTATAGTACCTACCTATAAAAAAAAACTCTCTTCTTAACCCTTTTCCTCAAAGAGTAAGTGTCTACGATTGGAAAAATGATAGAAAAATATAGCTACATGAGATTGTAAGCATGCGTAAGTGAGGGCCGGCGTCGGTTGTCGGTCGTGGATCGTGAATAAGCCACGTCGATATTTCGATTAGCGCGCCGGCCGCGGATTATGGCGGATTTTCGCCTCCGCCATCCCGCGCCTACAAATTGCCCAATTTATGCCTACCTGTGCTGCGAGACAAACTTATTTACGTAAAGATCCCACAACTTTTTTCATCATCATAATCGGCAGCACCCCGGCAGGCTTACACGATTAAATTCACGAAATATGCACAGATAGCTAAAACGGATGTTGTGGTACACAATATTTACTACCACAAAATATGTTACATAAAAAGAATATTAAATTGAATTAAAATTAAATTTGTGACGTCATCATGTTATACGCACAAATTATTTCAAACAACGTCCCAAACGACATACAAGCAGGAAAATATTAATTGTGTTAAGTAAACAGATTTAAGTCGGCAGGCCGGCCGTCGATATTTCGATTAGCGCGCGGGCCGCGGATTACGGCGGATTTTCGCCTCCGCCATCGCAGCGCAGACAAATTGGCTCATTTATATTTGCGTATTCCTACATAACCTATTTCTGTTTTCGTCGGGGTTGGCTTATCGATTGGGATTTCTATTTGTAAGTCCAAATAACCTAATATCCATGATTAGATACATGAATTGTGGCAGGCAAAAAGAAAACTAACGAATTAACATTAATCAAGACAATTTAGAACTCCTATATGTACCAATATACATATCTGTCAGGTTCATATTATACACCTAACTGTACATAAAACAAATATCAAAGGAATGCAGACACGCCATCTTCTAAAATTTCATAAAACGAAAAGTGATCTAGCGTCATGCATCCAATTCTAATTTTGAATTTAGAACATTTGAAACGTAAGACAGAGATAAACTTATGCGTTTGAATAGCCGCAAGATTGAGATATTGATTCGGTAATTTTGTTTTACTCACAGAAAACCGTGGAACTAGCAAATAAATAATTAGCATTTCAATTTTAAAATAGCTATAACAATTAACATAACTGTAAATACCTATATTCTGTAAGGAAATAAATTCTACATACAATACCCAAATAAAATAAATAAACTAATGAACAAAAAGTAATTTGAATCGCTGCAGTAATTGTTTGTACTGTCACGACATAATAAACTCGTGGGTAGTGGATATATACAGTCGTAATACGCTGTCTGTCAGTTACCTAGTAAAAATAATGGATTTATATATGCAAACAAAACGTGTCCATTCAATATGAGATGTCAACAGATTCAAAGAACATCGTTGCGTAGGACGGACTGTCGCGTGCACATGTGTTTGACGCTGATTTTATTGATTCCTTACTTCTACTCTTTCTCGCAATAAACAGTAAAGTTCACTCTTTGTAAATAGAGAAAAAAAGTAAAATAAAAATAAATGAACAGTTTTTATAGAGCAATAATACCCTAGTTGCAACACTCTTTATGTCGTATAGTCGATTATGGGTCTTCATCTGCAGCTCGGGAATGTTAAGAGCTAATGCTGCTCTAATGCATCACGAAATCCTGGTTAACTCTTTCAACTCTTTATTGTTGCAATGTTGGATAACTTTCTTACTTTTCATCTATTAATTCCACAATTTGATATACAATAGTATAAACAAGTGTTTGTAAGCAAATACTGAAATAACTTTCGAATTTTGATCGACAATATATAATAAGAGTGTTGTGTAAGTATATTAAGAGTGTTGTGCGCGACAGTCCAGTGGCATGAAGGTTAAGTCAACAGCGGTTGTGAGCTGTGAGATATGAACACTTAAAGTAGCGGATTTCAAACGATTTACATAACTTATTCAACGGCGACTAAGTTATGTTTTAATATTTTAAAGCGCTAATCATTATGAAAATTACGATTATTAACACATTTGAATTGTGTATAAATTTTCTCCTAAATAACATTCGAATTCAAAATTATGTATGAAAGGTTTCTAATATTTTAATGCATAAATAAAAAACAGCGCTTAAATGTCACTAGTGATAGTAGTTAGGTACATTGTAAGGATTTTTAAGGGTAATGCATGATCAATCAAAAGACTTTTAGGTATTTTATATGTATAGGTATATACCTAATACGCAAATAATACCTACTATTAAAGTAGCCGATTAAGAATCAAAAATGTAGATAACTAAAATTAGGTAAACAAATGGTAGGTACACCCGCGATACTGTACATAACGAATAGCATAGCATGTAGGTACGCACCAAATTCAGCGAATAAAAATGTTGGCCAATTAATATTAACAGAAACGTGCAACCCTGAATGTGGATAAGCGAAATCAATTACCAACATCGGGTTATTGACGCGTGACATATTATTTTACAACGCAGCATAAAACATGACTCAAGGTAAGTACCTACAACAGGATGGCGGAATGCAAACAGCATTAAACATGATTTTAGGTCACATCGAAATGGTTTCAGATCCCGTATAGAGAATATATTGGAAGAGGTTCGTAATAAATGACAGTGTATAAATCACAGCAATACCGAGTAGGCTAGCCTTTAAAGCACTGACAGCACTCATCTTTTATTAGCGCGAGGTTCTCATATTCGAATCTCAACGACACCTACCATTAAAATAACTTAGACACGCATACGACGTTCATCATAATATCGGTGGCAATAAAATATCTCTATATAAAACACTCGCTCGTAAAGAGAGTGACACGGACAGTCGAGTAAAAAACTGGTAAATTGTCGTTTAACTAGAGGCGCGCACGTCGCCCGCCGTCACCCGGGGAGCCACGATAAACGTCACCTCGGAATGAAAAAGGAGAAATGGATTATTAAAAAACGGCCTCCGATTGAAATGAAGTGAGACGGGAAAGAGAAAAACAAATGCGACCACAAATTCAAGTGAGAAATGCGTTGTCGCGTCGGGCGCCCCCCGCGACGCCGCTCGTCCGCGTCTCGCCCGCGCGGCCGCCTCTTAACGTATCATTACAAGCTTTGATTAATACGCGGTGCCCTATCATTGGCATCGCGTCATAACGACACTCGGCGTCCATAACTCTGCTAAATGAGCTCACCTCAAGAACCGAGCCGAGATGTATTTGCATACAATGCACGAGACTACCAGTTCCTATTACCCGTAGACCACATTCCATTCGATAGTTTACGTCAAAAACCTGCATGGCATCGCATAGTGAGAACAATTTAGAAGTAATACGTCTATGTTTGACTTTAAATAAGTAATTAGTTTTTGACAAAAGAATATTGGAAAAATAAAGAATATTATCAATAATTTTTTTGCTTCATAGTTGTGATCATTGCTGGCTAATTGAATTAATAAATACTTTTCAGGGCAGAAAATTTATCTACCGACGACACAAATTCTCTCGGCAAATTTGTTTTATTGACAGTGTTCACTTCAGCACCCAGTAAGTGATGTTACCTCAGGTTTTAAAAAACTGCTGTATTTTAAACATCTATTGGCGGTTTATATTGTTAGTTCATAGTGACGTTGAGAGGCAACAGGTTTACTCGCTAACCACCGATCACCGTATAAGTAGTACATACCGATAGCCCACAGGTATCCATAAAGTATCATATTTATTAAGCGAGAGTGAAGAAGGAAGCTGACAACAGCTCAATAAACATTTCGATGTACCTACGCTTCGAAGCAAATAGTTCAGGTATATATTATTCAAAATAGTACCGCTTTACTGTTACTCATTTAACAGTCAAAAGTAACCAGTGTTATAAAAATCTTCTAAACCACAAATTAATTAGGATCAATAAAGAGGGATGTCTGAAAGTTTTCCAAGAATTGTTTGAGTACACTCAAAAGTAATCGCCTATTGCCAATCATACAAATATTTTAAGATTTCTACCTATTTATAATTTGCAACATAGTAACTGGTTAGCGAGGGAAGTGCGAAACAGTTTACGGCTTATAAATAGCATACGTTGCATAATGGTATACTAATATTCGTTCTAGGTGCATCACCGTTTTAGTGTCGTGCGTAAAAGAATGGCTGGAATGTGTAATTTCTACTTTGTGTAAGATTCTCCGCTCTGTTATTACAAACCATAGCGACGGGTGTAAAAATGTAATGCACTAAGTATTTTCATACTGCTTCGCTAATGGTAGGCACTGATGGGGGAACAAGCTAAAGCTTTTACGTTTGTTCGCCACCTTTGTCGTAAATTAGATTTTATGTACAGCTTGGCATCTATAATTTCAGAATACCAATTGCCCTTCATTATGTTTCTCAAAGTTATTAAAATCCAAAGAATCTATTTGAAGATGTTTCAAAATTATTTAATGTTTAAGGATAAAACAAAATTAATCATCATAAAAGCAATAGGGTGCCCACGAAATTTTAACACTTTAATACACAGTGTAGATACAACTTATCCGTTGTTTATCACAAGAAGATTTCGTATGTACGTCTTATTGTTAAATTTTCAGATGTACTAAATTATTAAATTAATAAAATGAATAATAGCAATATTGAAAACAACAATGCTAGTAAAAAATGATGACTGCAACAATATTAAGTAATAAAATACGTTTGGACATGTGATATTTAAACATTGCTACCAGTGCCTGGTCGCTAATCTTGAATCAAAATATCGTGGATACTTACGAGTAGATAACATGTCTTGATACCATCACATTGGGCGAGATATTGTGAACAACTAGAATTAAGCACTTTTGTTGTATTATATATTTATTCACTTTGTATTAAACTTATATGAAATAATTAAAATATTTATTGACAATTTCACATAGGTATATATAAGTAGATATGTGTTATGTGTGAGATAACTGAATACCCTCTATTCCATTAATGCGAATGCCTCATGTACAAAAAGGAGTCAACTTTACATAGAACTTACAGCAGAAAAAAGTAACATAATGAATGCAGTAATTTATAAAATAAATAATTTAATTGATATTTTAATGACCAGGTTCAAAAATAACTACCTACACTCATTTGGAATAATTACTCCCTTGACGTAATCAGAAATAACATCTTTATTCTGCTATTTTGCTTGTTACTTAATCATTAATCAAAATCGCATAAAACTCATTTATATTCGATATTGTGTCTCGATAACAGCTTAGACATGGACCCTTTAGTCCACGATGGAGTCGCACCGGGCGCTTCCGGTCCACATCAGTGCGTATAGACCGAATTATGACATAAATATAATTCACTAGCTGACCCGGCAAACGTTGTTCTGCCATATAAATTATAACAGTATTTCTCTACTATATATTATACATATAAA
>DWUN01001994.1:0-14936 GCA_018249975.1 Passova gellias | reverse complement strand
TCCCGCTGTCTGTCCTTATGTACGCTTAGATCTTTAAAACTACGCAACGGATTTTGATGTGGTTTTTTTAAATAGAGTGATTCAAGAGGAAGGTTTATATGTATAACTGACTTTTGTCCGTGACTTTGTCCGCGAGGAATGGTGGCTTCGGGCAGCATTCTAATTTCCTAGAATACTATTATTGCAAAAGACAGTATTCAATGCAGACGAAGTCGCCAGCAAAGCTAGTAAATACATAATTTATATATTATTATGTAAAGGTTGTAGCGGAATAACCTTCACTGGATCGTTTTGAAATGTCTGATGAGTGCAGGATTTGAACTTCCGACGCCTCGAGCGGTTCGTGCGATGTTGAGCTCGGCCGGAGCTTCCGTGCTCACATTAGCTAATTATGTATTTATCATACGCATTATTTAAACACAGTGGTTCCGATTTAAGTCTCTCATTCCGGTAGTTTGGATTCAAATCCTGACACGCAACTCGCAAGTTACGTGTGTTTTATAAATGAAAATTAAATATCACTCGCAGTATTTTCAATATGAGAGTAGGTTCGAAGAATATGAAAAGAACAAAGTAAATTTGGAGGTAAATTATTATTTTCGTTTTTAATTTGATGTATTAAATAGAAATTCTAAACTTTTATTTCATCGTAAGGTCATGCATATATTCTCATGTTCATATTGGCACAAATAATTGCTTGCAACAGCTTTATGCAATGCACACGTGAGAGACAGAGACAACAAAAATTTGAATACTAATAACTCTCGACCATCATAATAACATTAAGTTAAGCCATTAAAATATTACATTTGCACGAGAATCCGGAAACAAGTAACAACAGACCTTGGTCAGCTATTGCTGTAACATTTCTCTTTGACCTTTATAAAGGATTCCACGTATTTTTTAATGTGTAATTATTATAAATAATTGCACAATAAATTCTCACAGGCTACGTGACGCATAGCGGAGGCGCTATGCGCTAACAACGTGAACATGTCTGAACCATGAAGTCATATACGCGTTATGAATTGAGTAATTATGATTAAATAAGCCGATGAACACGGATGAGATGGCTTCGCGTTTGAAACGATCAGTTTTCCGCCTACCAACTGATATTGTGAAATACAATTACAAAAGTTCTATAAATAAAACTATTATTGTTTTTATACAAAATAGCCATACACGTAAATGAATGCGCTTGTATCTAAGTTCACGTCTACAATACTGACATTAAAATACTGCGCTGTGACATTAAAGTATGTTTGTTTGTCTGTGTCATTGATCATTGCGATTTTTTGTATTGAGATACTTGAAGAGTTGAATAGTGACATAGGCTACTTTTTCGCGGAAAATATCTCATTACCACGTGAAGGACGTTTTAATACAATAAGCGCTATAGATGGAGCTACCAGCGCAATATCGGTATGACGTGCGAATAAAACAAATCCTTTTGATTCAATATTGAGCTAGTCACTATCACTACATTATATAAAACAAAGTCGCTCTCCGCTGTCTGTCCCTATGTGTGCTTAGAACTTTAAAACTACGCAACGATTGATGCAGTTTTTTTAACAGATAGAGTGATTCAAGAGGAAGGTTTACATGTATAATAACATCCATTATATGGTAGGGAAATACCTCTACGTTCCACTGCTTAGAGCGGGTCTCTTGCAACTATGCAAAGCGTGGACTATACTCCACCTTTACGCCATTACAAGCATACTTATCCCACATCTATATAACCGCACCCAATGTACGCATTCTTGAATTATCACGGCAGCATTTGCTAAATTGAAATCCATTCATGACGCGACGCCATTATATATCATGGAGTCAAATTCCTCGCTTATCACAGCACCTTACAGTAATCTCCTCATCTATTGAATATTTGAACATAATATAAATTCGCTTAATAGCACCCACTGAAGGCGATTGAGCAAGCTCAGTATAACAAAGGACTTTTGGAAATCTGCCCCTAAAGGGTCAAGAATGTGGATATATCTTTGTATGTATGTATGTACAACCCTTCTTGTTGGTTCACTGCTGGACCGGGTCTCCTCTCTGTGAGAGGGATTTAGGCCATAGTCCACCACGCTGGCCAAGTGCGGATTATGAGAGACTTCACACACCTCAGAAAATATTAAATAATTTATAACATCTCGAAAGTGTGCAGGTTTCCTCACGATGTTTTCCTTCACCGTTGTAGCAAGTGATATTTAAATTTTACTTACAAAACGCACGTAATAAATCAGAAATGCGTGCCAGGATCGAACCCAGACCACCCGGTGGGAGGTTGAATTTCAAATCACTAGGCTATCACTGCTTAATTCCTAAGTCTGAACTATAAAAATTTGTATGTAAGGTTATAAATGGAAACAAATTTAATGTATTACTGTATTACTGTTTCTAAATAATAACTAACAACCTCTTAAAAGGGTTAAATGGGGGTAAGCTAAACATTTGCAGTCAGAAAAGGAAAAATGCTTATTTAAGCTTATAGCTGGAAATTGCATTAAATTGGTTGTTAAATTTGAATTGAATTCGTTGGTGAATTAATCTGATTATTCAATTACTAAATGATAGTTTAACAATGTATCCTAATTTTACAAATTTTGAATGCCTGTTCGTGGCTGTGGCTCAGGCTGTCACAATATACACACACAAAAGAATATCATTTTTATATTATCTTCTATGTCCATATATATAACTTTCCATATATTTTCTACATATAACGTTTAACGTTTAAGTGACAATGGTGTGTTTTATGGGAATCGATATCCTTCAACGTTATCTATAAGGAATATCATAACTATTATTATATGTATATTTATATTTGAATGTATCGCCAAACTTGGAGCATCGTGACCCAATTCGGGAACGTATTCGGTGATCGGCTGCCTTTCCAATCCGAAGCTTGCATCTGTTAACTAATTACATATGCACCTTCTAAACTAAAGTATTCTAAACCCTTGATAAGTTTCGTAACTGGTTGCATGTATTTAATTGCCTGTTTGTGTATCACCTGCGTTTATTGAGGCCTTAATAACAATATTAGGCAAATGATAATAATTAGTTATTATGACAACTCACTGGGACAATTACACGAGCGAGAAAAGAAAACAACAAACAAACAAACAAAAAGACGGGCCTGAAAATTCACACGAGGATAATTCATCCCAAATTAGTCAAGGATTTTATGGTAACACCAAAATAAATAATAGTACATAACGATATAAAGTACGTAGGCTAGAAATTTCGCAGACATTTGTCTTGAATGTAAGGACTAATATTGTTGTATGGTTATTTTTGCTTTGTTTTATTTTTGCCTTGTTTTAAGCAATCGAGTACAATTTTATATTCATCCTGAATTTACCAGTGATTCTTACTAGGGGCTGAGAACTGTAAACAAAAGATTTAATTACTCAACAATTTATCATTAGAAAATGGTTTATTATTATTTTTCTTTCAACCGAGCAAACATGCAGACCGGCCACCTGATGGGAACTGGTCACTATCGCCTATGGACATGTGCAACACCAGAGAAAGCTCCGAAAACGGCTTAAGGCTACGAATTTCCCTTTCAGTGGAGCTATATATTTAATATAAAAAAAAAGGTGACTGCGATACTCATTAAATTAAGTAAGTGGCCAGATATGCAAATAATTATATTATGGAAATATTTCTATTTTCCTGTGAGTCGAAGAAACATTTATATAAAAATGGTTCTTAAAAATGGAATATCAATATATTTATATCAGTGGCCAGTTTAAACGATTAACCATGTTCTTATTTCGAAATTCAAATTTCGAATTTAATTTATAATATTTTTTTTTACGCTGGTATCGTTTCAGCTTTCCAAATAAGTTGATTTCGTTTTTAATGTATTGGTATTTTACTGTGATTATGTTGATAAATTACATCAAATTTATAAACTTTTTACGACGATACAACAGATTGGGATTGCTTAATAAGCAGATGCGAATCTCGCACGCCAGATAACAGATTGCTAACATCAGTGTTATTGATATCGTGTCTTAGTAAATATATAACATCGGCTGCGTGTATCGCAATATGTCGAACAGTTTCAATCCTATGCCCAATTTATCAGCGGTCACAAAATCACCTGTTGCATCCACCTGTCCGCTACAATCACATCTGACTTACAAGGACACCGTAAAACGCACTCTAATACTATACAATAAAGTCCAAAATCTTTAGCACGTAACAATATTGCTTTTTCCTTCATGACAGTTAAGGTAGCTGGCCGAACAGCTTGGCGTTTTATACTTTTTTTTTACGAACAAACTGATATGAAGCCGATACGTTTGCTTTTTTGGGAATACCGATTATTATAGTACAAAAAAGTCCTCTCGCGATCAAATGTCCAACCTGCCAAGAAATAAGGCCAACAGCATCTGCGAAGCGTGTAACAGACTAGAAAAGTATATTGTCTTTTATTTAAGACTAGCGACCCGGCAAACGTTGTTCTGCCATATAAACTATAACAGTATTTCTCCACTATTTAATGGATGTTATAAAAAAACGATATTATTTTACATATAAACCTTCCTCTTCAATAACTCTATCTATTAAAAGAAACCGCATCAAAATCCGTTGCGTAGTTTTAAAAATTTTAGCATACATAGGGATATAGGGACAGAGAAAGCGACTTTGTTTAATACTATGTAGTGGTGATGTAACACGTCAAAAGAACTTACGATCTAAATATCTTTTATACGAAGAAAATAGCAAATAAAAATAATCCTATCAGGAATGCCTTAAATCGAGGTTGGATAATATTATGACGTAACAAGCAAAACGACACAATATATTAATAAATATGTTAAAATAATAAATGTGATTAATATATTAATTACATTTATTATTAAAAGTGTATATTTTTTTTTATTTTTTTTAAGTGTACGATTTTTTCCCCTGAATATTTTTACGGTCTGTATCGGCATTTAAGTCGAGGTAAACTCTAAATGATCTTAATAAGAATTATGATAAATATCTAAAATCGGTTAGTAAACAAGTGATTTTAATATAACTTCAACATCTAAACTTAATTTATATTAGTTTTAATTTTTCTAATTACCTTTTTTTTTAAATGTTAATTATCTAAAATGTAACTTAAACGATACATAACATAACAATAACAACAACATCACGCCAGGTTCCAAAGGGGGTGGGCAGAAAGTAACATAACGTAACATATTTAAATATATCAAAATTTCTGTGAATAAGCGTTTTTTATTTGTTTTCTTTCAACGGATAACGAATATTAAAACAGAAGCTTAGTTACCTATTCGATATGAGCTTCATAGAAAGTGACGCAGTAGGTACGGACCATGATTCTCTTATTGTGTATTTATGCCTTTCCTATTACAGACGTAACCTATGCAGTTAAAAGGCAACTCATCCTTTACCAGTTAACTTCCATATTAGCAGTGCTTTCACTTGCAGCGGTAGTCAAGTAACGACCCGCGCAGGTCGCTTGACCGGATGACATTGAATTATTAAAGTCGTCTCAAACAGCGAAACGCACCTACGATTATGATACATTTATTATAGGTTACCTAAATATCTCAGATGCGTACTAGATATAATCAGATGTATTTAAAATAACGTGGTTTTGCGTACGAATAAGATCCAAAGATAAAAGATTGAACACCACTGTACGCTGCAGTTTAATCTCTACAATTTCTAATCTTCTGGTACTCGCATGTTATATGGAAATAATTACTTACACGAATTTACATATTGTTTCTCCTCATGACAGCGAGTTCCTTCGTAAGAAAGGAAATTGACAACCATCTAATTTTATACTTTGTATACCTATATGAAAAATTACCTTTTATTCTGTCATATTGTTTCCATAACTCGGCATGCTAATTTAGTTATGTGCACACTATTTTGAGTTGAAAATTAAATGACATTAAAAAGACAAGCCAATAAATAAAGATTAATTAATTAATTAATTAATTAACCTGTGCAAGGATATTGGTTATAACATATATTCGTAATGCAGGATGCGTGACTGATTTCTGAAATTTTTATACAATTGAAAATAAATAGTCGATTTCGCACCTAAAGTCTCGCCGATCTACATTGTCCAGTGTAGTAAATCATTAAGATAAGTAAATAAATCTTTAATACATTAAATGTAATTAAAACGTTACAGTTACGACAGCACAAACGATTGCGCAAATACCAGGACTTCACGTGAATATTTTTCACGTTCCCATTATCACAGACTCAATGACAAATAATGATTGCGAACTCAATAAATTTAATTTTTAAACGTATGAGATCGTTAATTTCACGTACGCCCGCCCACATGGAGACACATTCGCTCACAGTCCAAAAAACGACATGTCACAGTATAAAAATATAATTTCACTATCGTACAAACGGATTATACTTAAACTGTCAGATAACTGTCACACGCCGCTCGACATTGTTTCCAATTTTGGCGGGCGAATTACGTTTTGAACGTTCTGGAAACGAATTGTGTAACTAGCTTTTAATGCTAGCTGTTAATTATTGGTGTAATAATGAAATTTAACGTAACTTAAGTACCAGAATCGAGAATTTCGTAAAAAATTAATGGCAAATTAGTGGGTTGTGTTAATACAACATACGTTCGAAGTCAACAAGTGGTACAATTACCCCATAGATATTATCTTCGCAGTATTAAAAATACGTTATTTACTTTTGTAGGCCTTTAAAAAATAAATGTCCAGAACAGGTCTTTAAGGACAAGTTATTAATCTTTGAAACATTCCCAAGTGCTGTCAAGGATGTAGGTCAGAAATAAAAAGTGTATTCGTTAAGAAAAAACATTTAACAGTGGCCAATCCACCATAAGTGTCGTACACTCTCATCGGTCGGCTAACACAAAGAGTATCCTAATTAGAGATCTTAGACGCTAATCAATCAGAAGCCGGCCAGCGGCGACATATTACCATTCGACCTTTTTAATTTATGACTATTTATTTATGGCTTTATAGAAATCCTTAAATTGCGTGAACATAATATAATAATATATGTAATTGGGACGCGTTCACTTTCATTGACTGTCGAAATTAAATGATGATCCTCAATTAATATCAAAAACAAGCTTTTGCTCGCTAATATTATTGCGTATACTCGTGTAACATAAGAAGATTGATTGACAGTCATTTATTTGATGCAGTCTATTTTCAGCATGAATAACGAAAATGCAATATCACTTGCCATAACATTTCAATATTCCATCGTGGTTTTAATAACGAGAGAAGACCCGTAGACTGATTTGATAAATAAAAATGACATATTTGTTGAAGGTGTTTTTTTAAATTTGCCGCTACTTTCTGGTTGACCAACGTTTTCGGAAATCCTTTTACCCTGCGCCTTATATCGATGTCATGATGAACAAATAAAACGTATCTAGTATAGTTAGGTATTATTATTATTATATTATATTATATTTTATTATTATTATTATTATAAAATTAATTAACATTCTCAAAGCAGTGTTGTATGTTTAAGGTTACCGTTTTGTGATTTTGGTATGTTCTGTTATCTGTACGTGAAATTTGACAAATTTTTTAATTGAACCAAAGCCGCAAGTCACACAAATCGTGTTTCAGATTTAAAAATAAATAAAACGTTCAATTTCTGACTCACATATCTCGCTACTTAACTCCGCGTGCGATAAAATCGCTACCGCAATATTCGGCAGTATATTATTTTAAGTTGCATTCATTAAGTTATATTAAATTTAACGATAATGTTTACCGCAAAAATAGCTGGGAACAATGTCGTCTAAAATTTATCTCATTTCTCTATTAAACTAATGAGAAATAGGGATAATTTCAAATTCAACATTATGTGATGTAGATCGATGTAATAGGTAAAATACCTTTTAAAATTAAGTAGTATTAACACAACTAGCACAAATTAGTCAGTAGTAGCTATTACATTAATATGTGTATTTCCTGCCTACCCCGTTCGGTACCTGGCGTGATGTTGTTGTTGTTGTGTACTTGCAAAATATGGAAGTGAAAAAACCTTAAGATATTTTACCTAACAAAGGCGCCTTCAAAACAATATGTGGGTAATACATTTCCAAATGCCGTTCGATGGTCAATGGTAACATTAAGTGGTCAGTTACTCTACATCGGTCCACAGGTAGAGTTCCAATTAGCTTTATGGCTATGTAATAATTAACACGCGTGTCTTATGTCTGTCTAGGGGCGCACGCGAACCTGGCCGCTCATATACGCAATTACACCGTGACCGACGTTTTGGTGATCCACACGGGGTTATTTTGACTTTTCACGATCGGATTCTGGGGGAATTCTATCGATATATCAACCATACAGATATAACATAAAAGAGGTTCAATTCTTCTTAGTTTTTAAATAATTTAACAATATTTAATAGTTAACCAACGTTTTCATATTCTACGCCTGTTATTATTATTTCAAAAGTACATGAAGTCTTCAAGTTCTTTGTTAATCAATCAGATACTCATGGTATTTTTTTAATTTTCGCTTTTTCATCTCAGTCCAGGAATTGCAAGCGTGGTAGGTGGTATTGTCAATGATATCAAGCTACTCGTTGTTTGGCATTCTTGTAACATTCTTAACCTACAGTGAATCGAGGATATTATCTAGAATGCCTATCAAACGCTCATGTCTCACTTCTATTCCTCTGTTTCCCTTCAACATTGTATTCTCACGCGAGCCGCATAGCTTAGGAATAACCTCTCAAAGTAGGAATGTGACGTTTTAGGCGCGCAGCCAAAATAAAATGCGCTAACCAAATGAAATATCGCTCCCGATGTGTTCTCATCGACCCGATAAATACTTTTGGCGTTTTAATATCGAGTGCACTCACCAATAACACGATCGAATGTTGAAGAAACGTCAGGGAACCGTCAAAAGTATTGCATACTGAAAACATGTACTAAAAAAAACCTCTAAGAAGTTGCGCTAGATAAAATTTCTTTGAACGAAAATGAGCCAATGATGGAGAAGATCTAACGATGTAAAGCCTAAAGGAAAACCGAAAATACGGAGAAGAATGGAAAGAGGTGAACTGTCGCTAGGAATTTTATATTTTTGACTGTAAATTAGATAGGTATATTTTATAAATATTTCCCCGCACTGTATCGTAATGTTGCCAATCAATAACAGATATTAATCAATTTATCTTTTAACAACGCTCTTTTAAGATATAAATGTAAACGCTATACTTACCTACACCAGTGTATTTCGTGATTGTGAGTAATATTGATTACTGTGAGTTAAATACAAATAATAGGTAAAAATCATAACAACAACAACGTAACATCACGCCAGGTCCCTAACGAGGTAGGCAGAAAGCACCAATGTATAAAGCATGAATGTAGACGAAGCGCGTCAGGTTTGCAAGCACAGAGATATTTGGAACTCGGTCTTGCCGCCTACCCCGTAGAAATAATAGTTAATCGAAAAATCGTTTCGTGTAAACGGCTGCTGGTCACAGTCTTTACAACATCATACCGTGTTGATTGCTAACGATCCGTCGATTCGACACAAAGCCTAAAAAGTATTCCATATAACAACACACTATAGTCGTAAAAACTGTGATCATTGTGCTCCACAAACCGGCACCGAATCCCTTACTACGGACTGTTATCCTAATTCGCCTTTAACCTACCGCCTTCTCTACTTCACCAAAATCGGTTTTAATATAGAGGAATTATAAATGTAATTCTGTTTGTCCGTCCGTGTTGGACAGTAGATTTTTATCTGAAAATCTAGTACCCATATCTAGGACTCAAGAACTAAATCTGCGATAAATATAAGCTTATTACTGGCGGCAAAATTGCTAGTGAAATTCATATATTTGTGTACAAAAACGACTACTATTAATCAGTACTAAAATGAAAAATCTCTTTAAAACTCGCATTACACGATAAAGATCTGTTTAAAAACTTGCAGAAAATCCCGAAAACGTGTTGCTGCCTCTTTAAAAACGTGCCACTAATGAGAAAATTAATGGACACAACAAAATTTCTTATAAGAAAGAGCAAAGACACGGGCGTTCGGTAATATACGAACAGACGAAGATTCCTTAGAAATCAAATAAGACTACGATTCGTGGGAGCCGACGTGTCCAATAAATACCGACCCCAAATGAGGCGTAACATTGTTAATGTAATGAACCAATCATTATAATACGGGAATACTTAAATTCTATCTCTCGCAGTACTCATTTTTATATGCGACAACAGCCCGATATGATGAGGTATTTACGATTGGGTTCCTATAAAATATTTACCGAAAAAATTTGGAATGCTTCAAATTCTTTCTACTGAAGTCATTTTAAGCGTTAAAATTGTTATAAAAAACTGAGCAGTAATCCTAGTTCTGTTTTTCTCGGATACTTGTGAAGAACAAAGTATATAATTTTGGTCGTTTTTTAAAAAGCGACTTAACGAAAAATTTAAAAATAATCTAATATTTATCCTGAGCTGTGATTTAAAGTAACTAAAGGGCCAGACTTATCGTATCTAACTATTCTTTGGATTCGTTCAGAATGAGAGAGAATAGGCACATTTTATACAAGCGTCCACTCACTTCACTTACTATTAGGTGTTTTATGCTCGTTTTATGCTCGTTTAAGGTCGTTTACAAATTTGTATCTGAAGTAAATATAAATATACAATGGTATCTTTTATAACCTAACTATAGCACGAAAAAGTTAATTTTATTACGAAACCTTAAAACGCCTTTGCATTATAAAAACCACAAAATGTCAATTTTCAAATATTGCAATCGCAAGTAATACAAGACAGTCAGTAATGTTTATACATTTCCTTGTAAGCAATTATCCTTATATTGTCGCCGCTTCTGTAGGATAATTTCGAGGAAAATGGCATCCTGCCAATGTAGCTACGAGCCAAACCGCTCTGTAGTCTATGAAACTTAAACGCGTGCACAAACTTTATTTATGGTTTGTTTACCCGAATGTATTTGTGTCTATGGTAGTCAATACAGCAGATCTGAATTGAATGTTGCCATTAAATTTGTGTCTATTATCTTAGGCAACATTGCTAACGAACTGTGAATATCCTTGTGTAAATTTTAGTCATACAAATATATTGTGTCGCAGGAAATGCGATGTGTCATTGAATCCATGTCACGCGCGATTTCAGATAGTTACATGACCTGCCGACTTTCATCAGATTTTCGTCTTGAATAAATAAATCTTAAAAGTAAGAATGACGTGAAGTGGAATTTATTTTTCAACTCTTCTGATGTTTCATTGTCGGCTATGAATCACATGTCATTAAGAGAGGATTTTAATTGACTACCATTTAACCCTAGTGTGCAGGTTTCTCGCTTTATTTCCCTTTAGCGTGAAGATTGCAATAACTATGCACTTTTGCTGTACGAATTACTATATAAATATCCGGTACCAAAGGTAATGTTCAAAGGAGTGCCATCCGGGCCGCATGTAGAATATTGAAATGAATGTGCTCTATGGTAATATTGCCATTTAGGCACAGATAATATACAAACACGTATTACAATGTACCAGTAAGTGACCGTAAGCGACGATAACTCGCGTTTCCGTGTCCACCTACCGAATGACCGAATTCCAATCGATGCGTCGACCAATATCTATAATAAATTTACTCGTATTAACGACAACCAATAAACCCGCGGGCGCATCCAACTCTTTATCGCATTATGTAAATACCACTTCACACCACGAGATCTATACAAGTTACACAACACAAAACCATCCTATATCGTACGTGTCATTAATTAAAAAATAAACAGCCGCATACAGCCTTTGAACGAAACCACTTTTAAATTATCAGAAAAATTGACAACGTAACAAATTGGGTTCCGAAACATCTATTTGAAGTAAAATCCGTAATAACATATTCAAAATACAAAATAACAAATCACCGTTTATGTAACGCGAGATTATTACTTTTGTTCGATTAAGAAAATTGTGTGCTGTGAATTGATGGATAGTGTTGGTTTTAGTCGAGTTCTACTTACTTTTATGTCGGTTACGATGGACACGTAAGATGATTAAAAATGCTAAATCATACACAGAAATTACAACCTATAACATGTTGTAATTAAATATGTATGTATGTTGCGAAAAAATGTTCAAACATTCTAAACGCGTTTACGCAACAGCAATCCGAAAGACCTACAAGGAAGTGTAGTTTTTTTTAATTCGTATAATTCGGATTGCTTAACCCCGACATGCGGTTCATCAATCAATTGTAACCATGAAACCGGACATCAACTAGACGGGTTGTCAAATAAAGATGCGCTGTTAATAACCCGATATTAACTAACGAACCTGTTTATGCACTGCCATTTCGTTATGTACAAAATATTCGCGTAAAATGTCAAATCATGCGCAACTTTATATTACATGACCGTCAATCAATTTTAATTTCTAAATTAATTATAATATAACGTGAAAGTCATTCGCTGAATTTACGTGTTACATTCTTAAAAATATTGTTTTATTTGATTAAACTCCATTATTGTAGACTATTCAAAACTTGTTTCCATGTAAATATTCTATAGTGAACGGAATAATGGCATGTGATCATACTTCGTTTAGTAAACGATCTAATTTACGTATGATTCGTTTATTTCCAGCACAATACACGAAAATAATGCTATCATTGTCCTAATCATTACTCCCATTCTCGTAAATAAATAAATTAATCTATACTAATATTATAAAGAGAAAAGATTTGTGTGTGTGTATGTATGTATGTAACGAATAGGCTCAAAAACTACTGGGCCGATTTTAAAAATTCTTCCACCATTTGAATGCTACATTATCACTGATCAACATAGGCTATATTAATTACAAGCTTTTGCCAGCGACTTCGTCCGCGTGGAATATATATTTCGTGAACCGCATAAAATTGATGGACTTGCGAGAACAACTGCTCATTTATCTATTGTTTACACAGATTTACAATTGTCAGTACACACGTAAGATACAATTCATTAAAGCCCTCAGTTTAACACGTTTAAACGTGATAGTTGAAACTGGCGAGTCTCGGAAAGACGACGCGAAAGTGATTCTCCGTAGCATCTGAATTCCTTAGCGAGTGCCATCCCGGTTTGACCTCAGGTCGAGCTTTCTACTCCAGCCTCGTGCGGCGCGTCAACCAGCAATTAATGTAGGACTTACTTCGAACCGAACGTCGGACCGTTTAATGATATTGAACATCACAAAACGTATTTACATTTCAAATCACATTCAGATTTTAACTGTGATCTAGTAAAAGGTCGATTACTAACCCATTCTCAGCGTTAACCTTTGATTAACGATGTGAAATTTGTTGAGGAACACCAGAAGAAAGAATACCATAATAGATAACGGCAAAAATATTCATTAACAAATTTAATTTTCTCAAAATTAAAACATTCTTTTAATAACTTTTCAGTGATTTCCGTTTCTTTTATTCCTAATTTTATACACGGCTAGTCACGCTGGTCAAGTACGACTTGGTAGACACGTCATACTTTAGAGAACGTTACGGAGAACTCTTAAGATGTAGGTTTCCTCACGATGTTTCCCTTCACCGCTATATATGCAAACGATATTTATAACGCACATAATTATTCTATAAAAATTTGGCTATGCGCAACCTACTTCAACCAGCGCGTTGTTTAATCGCAAACTCAGTGTTGCCTGTAACAAATAATTATTTAAAAAAATGATAGACTACATCTGTATCTGTAATTCTAATACCAACCATCCTGCATTGACCCGGGGTCGAACTTTCTAGAAACGCCGTCATTCGACGTCAACCAGTAATTAATGAACGTAACCGTGCCGATGTTTTTCCGTCTGTATCGAAACCGAGATCCACTGGCTGAATTCAATTATTTTATTGCAAGCGGTAATTGGCTGGAGATGGGCCGTTCGCGAGTGCGGTGTACGCAGCGAGCAAGACCGGCTCGACACGGTACCAAGTTTCTCGTAAAATGTATTTCCTAGACGGAATCCAATGTACACAATATCAGTACCGCTTGCTACATCATTTCATATACACGAATCTCAATGCGAAATAGGCCGTAATTGTAAGCGATTTTATCATAATCATATGTGACGGTATAATAAAAACGGCTGTAAATTCATTACATTTGTAATACATGTAAATTTATTACGGTTAAAAGTGACTACCAACCATAAAAGATCAATTTACTTCTAATAAATTGCATTTTATAGACTACTTATTTAAAATTGATAGTTTAGTAGAACTACTAAACTACAACATTTCAAATTAATTGCAACAAAGACACATTCTTTTGGTCATATCTACTATCCTTTTCACATTTGGACGTATAACATCGATGCATGATTTTTAAAATAGTTACTATTTATATTTATAAAATAATTACAACTTTTACTTCTACGATATAACGCGTAATTGATACTCAAACTGTCGTGATTGGATAAGTTTCATAACTAATTACATATTACAAGCGATCCTACGCTATTAAATTGAAAATGGCGGTCGTAACACAAAAGAACGATTATCGCAAACGACAAGCTAACCAGCCTGTTAATAGTCGTTTAGGACTAAAATAATAATAATATCTAGACTTAAAATAAAATTCATGCCTAAGAGTTGGTAAATCCAAATCTGTTTCGTGATATTATAATTAAAAATATTCTTAACTTTAGCTTGTATTGCAAATATGACATATATTGTCACTTTCGTTTTGCGCGGGAAAAAGTACACTCGCGGTGGTAACAAATGAAACATGTGACCGCGATATTCAGAATGTTGTCAGGCTGAATATTTCATTCATTCATCATTCAACTTTTGATTCAAACATTTTTTGAAGACGAATATTTATGTGTAGTTAATATTCGAATTATTATTTCACCTAGCCGGG
>DWUN01001993.1:0-14938 GCA_018249975.1 Passova gellias | reverse complement strand
AGATTGAATATCATTTGCTATGATTGCGAATAATTTTATTATAATAATATTTTTTATCATGAATAGTATTATTGTATATATGAATATAATAGATTGATGAATATAAAACATTGCTTTTTACGTAATACTACAGCTGTTAACCCAAGAACCGGAACGAATAGAATTAGTCGAAACAGAATTTGATTGGTGGAAGCCGACTAGTTCCGATTCGGAAAGTGATGGTGATGAAGAATCGAAGGCCAGAGTGGAGCTGTGCGTGAAGACTGAAAGAAGCAGGAGTCTTTGGAGCCATTTGTCTAGTCCAGAGAAAAAGAAAGTTTGCGAGTTGATAGGATACGTGGAAGGCGCACCGAGACAGGACAAATCAAAACAATATATCGGTAAAATATTAAATTAACAATTTCTGCAAGCGCGTTCACGCGTTTCTTTCACTTACTACGAAACACCTTAATTTTTCAGAACATAAGATAAATTTAACATTGGCAAACTGTTCTATGACACTGATGAATCGGAATAAAGAAGTACTAGTGTTGACCTTAACTCAGTTCCTTGCATCTTTGGAAACTAGACCTTCGGCCAAAGCTTATAAGGTAAAGATTTGATGTAGCTCTTCAGTTATTTAAAAAATAAAACAACAATGTTTTTATGCAAAATGCTTATTGTTGATACTTTCCATAGATATCAGCCCGAACAGAAAGTATAGTAATCGAAGGAGTATCATCGGATGGGGAACTCGTACCTTTGCTGACAGTGGAGAAAGGTGTACCTACAGCTACCAATTTACTGGCTGTTGACATTGAGAAGAATCCAATGAACAGCGAAGCAGACTATGGAATTAGCTGGCTGATGGAACCCGTGGAATTGTTGTACGTTGAGGTGAGGGAATTATTCTTTAAACTATTAATAGCTTCGATCAGTTAAATATATTTAACTAAATATTTTTTTTTTGCTAGACGCTAATTGATTAGACAATCAAAACTATTTATTTAATTTATTTAATTTTTAGCATGCGTTTACGGAACTGATTAACTTCTTCCAAACCCACTCGATGAGCTCCGAAGATCTGGCAGCAGAGTTGTCCCTAGCAGTCGACAAAGCGAGTGCAATGAGTCGATCGGTGCTAGCGTATGCTGTCAGTCGCCGAAAGGTCTTCCAGGTCAATGTGGATATTAAGGGGCCTCGTGTAGTAATTCCGGAACATGGATGTGTGCATAAGTAAGTATTTTTAATATTATGCCACATACTGGTTTTTCAGTTATTTTTATATTATCATTGTGTTTATTTTTTATGTTCAACAATACACTCTTAATGTTGCTCAGGTCCGGTCGAGTCATGATTTTGGATATCAGCAGGATCATAGTAAAATCAGACTTACAACCTTCGAACTTAGTTCTGGAAGATGCCACATGTATGGAATTGGAAGAAAAATTATACGATCGGCTCCACGCGGAATGCTCTTGTCAAGTAAATTACACTGAATTCAGTACTTATGTTTTTTTTGGCATGTGTAATTATTGAATTCTGTACTCAGCTGCTATTATAAAAAGATAAAGTGACGTCATTAATAATTTTAGGTATTGTTCTGTGATTGGACGGAGTCGTGGCGAGAGTCTCGTAAGCATGGTGATTCCGAGCTGCACCTCATACCGAAGATAAAATCACAACTTGTCTTCTCCAGTAGTATCAAAAAGGATTATAAGCTTCTGCCGCGGTACCGATACCACTTTGAGATTTGTTATTTCTACCATGCCTTCATTTTTATATAGCTTATCGTTATCTTTGAGCCTTGTAATGTGTATGAAATATAAAATCTCCGGAATAATAAACAGCAGCACATTTCTCCTTTAGGTACAAACTTAACATATCGCTTTCAAGTTTGAAACTGAATTTATCGGATCGGATAATCGGTCACCTTCTGGACTTCTGTGACAACTTACCTATACCAGTACCAAATACTGTACCAGTATCGTTTATGGATTCGGGAGATTTTGCTGAAGATTTAGAAGACCCTGTACTGGCCGAAGCACTTCAGCTTGATCGAGTAAGCGCAGACCCGGGATATAAAGAGCTGGTGAAATTAAGACAGAAGATTGTTGCTGCTTATCTCAAAAGAAATAGGTAGGTTAATATTGAAAACTGATTACATTATGATAAATTTTTCGCAAGTAGGAGAAAATAAAAACAAGTAAAAATAAGTAAGAGGTATAGGTAAAAATAGGTATATTATTTACCTAAAATATAAGAAGATTCACGAGGTCACAAGCTATGTGTTTCTAGTTTGAAACAAATATGTATTATAATTATTACAAATATTATTACTTAGCCCTAAAATATTATTATTAGAGCTGAGATTTTAATTAATCATTTTGACATATATATAAATAAATATGCTAAGCTGATAAAAATAATGTATATACCTAGGTCTCCAGAAACGGAAGTAGATGGTCCCGGAACACACACTCCCACCGTAGATGCATCAGCCACAGCTGAACTTAGTGACGAGGAAGTTGAGGAATACGCCCGCTCTGTAGACCTACCCGGTTTCGATGACAACGTGTCGCCTAGCAACACCATCGGCACCTTGCTGAGATTTATTATCGGTGAGCATTCGTTGAATACAATTGGGTCTTAAGTACTGACTTGTTAACATAAGGAATACCTGAAATTAAATTTTGTAGTAAATCGACGCAAAGTTGGAAGAAAAATAAACTTGATGAATGAAAAAAGATGAATGAAAATAATAGTTTTAGTCGGATTGCGATAGCGGTTTAATAGGGGCAGGTTCTATCGTCCACGGGCTCGTACGATTTGATCGTATTCCTCGTAACTGATTGGATCGGCGCCTTGCACTAAAACTGATTAAGTAACGAAATCTACTGGGGAATATCGTTTAATACTATACGTTTTACATGTATACCTATGAAACATTTTCCATATTTCATTTTTAAGCTTAATTTGAACAGTGAAATTTGTGATTCACGTCGTGGTCATATAATTTGAATTTTGAATGATTGTTTTAGCTCAGTCATTAATTTTATAAACATCCACATTCTATCACAGGTTCAATGTTAAAAAAGACAAGTATGAAAAGAGAAGAATGAAGCATAGCGTGAAGGAGAGAAGGAACGATATTCCTCGTTGTAACAAGTTTAGCTGATTTCAGAAATCGAAATGAAGATATTTAACCCTAGCATACGTACCTAACATATCGACTCTTGTGTAACTTTTTTTATAAAACTGTTAACTTTTAACTGTTTTTTATTATTTGCTGAAGCGTGCAGTAGATTTTAGCTCTCATTAAATTTTTATTCATGTTTCTTACACTCATTTACAATTTCACAGATGACTATATTCAGATCGGTTGATGGGTCCAGGAGTCGGTTTTTTTCAGAACGCGCCAACTTGATTTACATGTTAATTATTATCAATTTGTCTGCGTTTTGACAAAAAACGCTCATACCTGCTCATCACTTAACGTCCTCATGCTTTGCAGCGGACGAACTGTAATATTTGCTACAGTTTAATAATGTTCACGCCAGATTACTCCTTTCTGTGTTTTTGGCGAAACTTTTCTAATAATTTTATATATATCTATCACTTTAATTATGTCATGAAATATTGAAATGACTATAAATTATTAGAACTGAATCTATCATCTAAAATTTTCATTTATCTTGCTTTAGTTTTAAATAATTAACGGTAAATGTTATTTTAAAAAATTGCGGTTCTAAATTCTCCCACAACTTTAACAGGTGAGATTGTAATCAACTTGAGCCGGTCGAGCGACCAGATCGACCGACCATACGTCATGCTGAGTGTCACCAAGGTGTGTCTCGATGTGGCTCTGATGGAGTACGGACCAGCCGTCCAGCTGTCCGTGGGACAAGCGCTGCTGACAGACAAGCAGCACCACAGCAGCACAGGCCAATATCTGGAGCTCCTGACCAGCAGTGGGGAGCTATTCAATTTGTTGTATAGAAAGGTGATTATTTATTTTAAAATTCCACTTGAAAACATTAAATACTATTAAAGACATTGAAAACACTAAAAAAGTTAAAAACAATGCAACACATTTTTAGGTGCGCGCTGATTGTCCGGAGTTCAAATCCCATTTTCACAACGTGGAGCACGCGTTAGTAGCTGACACTGGACCTGTTGGCCTGCTTATTCATGCAGACGCGTTCAGGACCCTTGTGAAGTATTTACAGTACATACGGGATAAGTGAGTTTTTTAATTAGCATTATTATCATACACTAAGATGAAAAAAATTGTAAATGCTTAGAATTCCATCTCTCACTTCGGGGTTCTAGGATTACTTGTCGTTTGACGGTTTCAAAACATCACGTCACCTTGGTGGATATCATGTTGTCAAAGGTTGTGACGCAGGCCTGCTAATCTGTACTCACTGGTGGCTGAGGGCTTAATACTTGTCATTCTGAGAGGATATCTATTGTTCAACAGTGGACCGATATAGAACTGATGGGATGGCAACCTAAATTTATATTTCATCAACGTCATTTAATCCTGAGTTGCTTATAAAATGCTTAATTAAATTAGTTAAACAATAATGTCATTACTACTTAATGGTTTAATACACTTTATTATGTCAATAAATAAGCGATATGAAAGGTGAACTTAAATAACCATTCTCTGCCAGTCGACCTTTAGGTCAAGCAGATAACACTGAAGGTGGTATAACATGGAAAATATGAATAATAACGATAAGCAAAATAATATGGTATTTGTGTAGACAGATGAATAAAAGATACACAAATGTATTAAAATTAATTATTATTTGTTTATTTATACAGATAGTACGTTATTATTGCATGACAACTATTATATTGTGTACAGGGTCTAATCATACTTATTCAAGTGATGAAGGATCGCTACACATATGTAACAAGCGGCATATTATACCATATTATAGCGGCCTAGTATTTCAATGACATGAATGTTTTATTAATTGGATACATGTATGTTATTTTAGGACTGTGTTAAATACTAGTCTCAGCGTTTTTAGACATCGTCAACAAGTCGCACGTACACAGATTTTTCTATGCACTATTTCAATTTATACTAAAACGAATCATTCTTTCTCTTTGCAGAATTCAAAAGAGGCACGCAATAAACTTGCAGAATGTGGTACTCCCTAAGACTAAGTCTTTGTGGGATTACCTCATGAAACCGGAAGCAGATCCCCCGGTACCCCCTGGAGCGACCAAATTCAGTTACTCAGTGAGGTAAATACGAGCTTTGCAATAAGAAGTTCATTATTTATGGCCAATGATCATTTGTTGAAACATTAATCCAATATTGTCATTGTTTAATATCTGAATGTTTATGTAAAAAATTACAGAGCATCATCAGTATCTCTACGGCTGTGTCATTTGGACTGTGCGCTGGTAGAGGTCAGGCTGGCGGCACTGGAAAGCGATTGTGTCTTCCGCGCCAACGACCGCATGATATTCAAACTATATCTTGGCTCGTTACAACTGGATGACCTATCTGAATCCACGCTGTATCCAAAGGTAGATGGTCATACAATTTTTAAACAAAGTCTTCTCGTTTCTAAGCGTATCCTAACAAATGTTGACAATGCGAATCAAATGGACTTATAGAATGGGACTAAAATTTGTGTGTATCCTTCAGTTGATTTGGCCAGAGGAAGATAAAGTGGTGGAGATAAAATACGTGCGAGCAGCGGAGGGTATGCGTGCACGCGCCCACGCCGAGCTTCGTATATACGTGGGCAGGCTTCACATCGTTCTGATCTGCTCCCTGCTGCATCATCTGCAGGTATTTTGGGCAGGATCTTATGGAATTGGTGCCGCATTTATTTTTGGCTTTCTATGAAAAATCAAATCTGGTTCAATAAAAGAATTAGCTCATCAATAAATTTATTACACGGGTAGCTGGTGATGTGATTAACATTTTATATTTTACAGCAATTTATAGAGCCACTGGTACCTAGTGCAGCAGCGGCAGAAGCAGCAGCCGCAGCTGAAAAAGCTGCGCAGCGGCAAGCTGCTGCATTAAGAGTTGCTCCTACGCGCGTTAATCTTGCAATAGAGGTAATTACGAGTAATTAGCATGCAACTGCATCTTACAGGCTTCCGATTTACTTTGCTAATCTTCTTCAATTATTATAATAGTTTTAATTAATAAAATAATGATCAGAAATCTTTTAAACATTCCCTGACTATTTATTTCACAGATTCATGCTCCCGTGCTGTTACTTCCACAGAAGCCTTCGTCTCCAAATTTATTAGTTCTGAATATGGGTAAGCAAAATGGTCATTTATCATTAAAATATTTTAGTTCTGAACTAAACTTTCTCTATTTTTGTGCTGTAATCAAATTATGGCAGTAAACTTGTTAAAATATAACCTCCAGGCGATCTTCAAATTGAGAACTTCTTTAAGCCCGTACACATGAGCCAGGAAACAAGCAGCCCTATCCAAAGTCCCGTTATCGACAATGTTCTGATCAAGCTGGTCAACATCACCCTTTCCAGAGCTGTAATGACTCTGGCCGGTACTTTAGAAGTCCAGGTGAATAGAAGATTATTAATTTTCGTACCAACATTACACATAAAAAATTGATTTGTGGGAACCAGTAAGTGACCGTTTAACACTAAGTATACACTTTCATACAGTCAAACACTGACTACAAATAATTACCCTTATTGAACGAAATCTTAAGGTTTCAAGATACATATACGAATATAATCATTATGATAAATACAAATCAATGATTTCAGGAACCAATCCTCGAGCCCATGTCGGTCCGTTGTGATTTAAAGCGAGCGGTGTGCTACCAGCAAGCGGCTAATGCAACTGCGTACAGAGACCTCCTGCTTTGCGATGCTGATATTGTGATGGACACTGTAATGATCAATTTAGGACAGAAAGACTTAGCCACAGTACTGGCTGTTCACAGTGATAACTTAAGCGAAGGACATTATATCGGTAAGATTTTAAGCGTGAAGATATTTTGTTTGAGTTAAGTATTCTGATGTTGAAAACTGGACAAAAATTCTACACAAAGTAAGCAGTTTTTGTGTTCGTTTTATAGAAATATGCAATATAAATCGTGCTAGAATTCGACATTGCTATTGAAAGTGTAAATTTTATTATATGTACATATTATATGCTGGCAGGAAGTATGGTGCCTAGCTCGCCAGTAGACGTAGTTCCCTCTGATGCAATGGTGAAGAAATTACAGGCGTTCCTTGCGCAAGGAGAGCCGGTTAGGAAGGAATCCGTTTTAAGGTAACAACATCTTAAGTGCATTATAATATTGTGCTCTTAACTAAACTCTTAACCTTAGATTTTAAAGATTTTCCCAATGCCTTGAAAGGATGTTAAAAATAGGTGTGAAATTTCAGATTCACTCTGGAAGGTGTGGAACTCAAGGTGTTCTCGGACATGGATGAGATCCTCAGTTCTCCAGTACGTGACTTAAACCATGGACTGGCAAAACTCACTGCGGGAGAGGCAACATTCCACATGGACTATTATTCTGATAGCAGCCTTGAGATTAAAGCTAGCCTACAAAGTTTGCTTGTCGAAGACATTCGCCCAGATCCTGCTATTGTAATCAAAAGGTTAGGAATGAAACAATACATACGATAAAATTGAGCGCAATGGTAAACTTATCTTACCAACAGTTTAATTCTCTAAACCACATTGAATTAAGCACTTTATTGAACAAGTTACATCGTTAGTGTCACATTAAAATATGAATAATTTAATGGAATAATTGAAAATAACGAAATATTTTTGACGTATATTTCTAATATTGCAGGATATTCCAGTCGCAAGGTGGTGGATCCCGCGCAGCTGGCGGTATATCGGTGTCGCGACCACCTCTGTTAGACGCAAGCTTACGATATTCGGCTGCTAAATCCGCTACCGTGGATGTTAGGCTGGATCGCACAAGACTCAATCTGGCAATGCCTTTCCTTCTGCAATTGGCGAGGACGTTACTCGATGCTATGCTAGGTAAGTTATGTAAAGGTACACGTGTAATCGTGAGAGTAGTCTGAAACGAAATGCTACACATTGACTTTCCGTACGGTTAATCCGAATATATCCGTATCAATTGTGATATGAAATTTTTATTCACGGTAAATTTTAGGTGAAAAAACAATGGAAGGAGGATTGGTCAACCACGGGTATGTCGGCGACGGACCGCCACGGACATCTAGCAACAGGGGCGCCCGATTCCCTAGTTCCAGCGACTCAACTAGTGGATATTATTCAACAGGTATGAAATTCATGACACGTCATTACTAAATTATCAAATGTTTCTTCTTCTCAAACTCATATTGAATATTTTGCTCTTATTTTAGCGACAACAGTCTCTGAAGAAATGCCAAGTATATCCATTTCTGTGCAATGCCGACAACCAGAGATCATGTTCTTTACGGACCTGACTAAGAGCGAAGGACACGCATTATTGCTTCGTACAGAACTGCTTATTGATTATTCTCGTCATTCGAATACTGAGAATCTAGTGATATCTTTTGCTGGTCTCCAAATTATGTCTAAGTTGCAATCCAAATTGAAAAATTTGCCGCCTCAGTTGGTATTGAGACCGTGTGATGTCGAGTTTTCGAAGAGTTTCAAGAACGTGGACGAAGGAATTAAGATTCGGTTCTCCGTATCGGAGATAGATATCCACGTAGCTGCAACAACAGTACACACCATCATGGGTATGTCAAACAATTTAAAAGTTTGTTTTTACCAGTTAAATTGTAATTGTATGATTAAACAACAAAATTGATTTTATTGAGTTAATTCATGGTGCATGTTCCAAACGGCAAACCTAAAATACTTAAATTTCTATTAAATTTCTTGGAGATGAAAATGTTTGTGGTGCTTTGTATGTTCAATTCTTGAAAGATTCATAATCTTTTACAGACATAGTCGAGGAGATCGTTTCAGAGCTAGCGATACCAGAAGACAGGGAAACATTTAATTTCACATCGTACAACGTGAAGCAAGATAAGCAAGACGAAGATCTCTGGTCGCCAAAGAAGCTAGCACCCTTGATACCTTACAGCTTAGATGATCCCTACGTGCAGCCGAAGTATCCCACAGTGAAGCCAACAGAAACATTCACTATAAATATACCAACTGTAAGAGTGATGTTCGAGATTGAACAGACGGTCAGGGTTCCGGTTTTAGTCGTGAAGGTGGGAACCACAAATTATTAAGATATTCTATATTATTCTGTAAAAACGTATTGTATGTTACGTATCAAAGCTGTCATACTACAATAATTTTCTTCAGATTTCAGCAGAAACATCTTTACATGACTGGTCGAAGCAGCTGCATGGTGGCGGATCCTTAAGCGTGCAAGCTTCGGTCTTCAACGAAAGGCTTGATGCGTGGGAACCGTTGATAGAACCTGTTGTAGAATATAATAAACAAAGGCCTTGGGAAATCACAGCTACTGTATTTCAGGTAAAAAAATATGGATTTTATTGTTAAATAAGGTCCATGAAGTACCGTGTACTTCATTCTCTAATAAACCGAAGAGCCATTAAAGCTTCTCTTGATTATTGAAAATTATTATGATTTTGTTAAATATCTTACTGATATAAATTAATGAAATTTAAGGCAAAATCTTATCCAATGTCATCTCGGTTAGAAACGGATAATAAAGAAGAGATGATGACAGACCATTTCCCAACCGGGAAAAGTAAGAAAAAACGTAATGAATTTGAAGCAGAAACATCGGCTGATGAGGCTGACACTGATAACGAAATGGTATTTATAAAGAATCCGTACAGTGATAACAAGAGATATGGTCTACGGCTTAAGCCTCCGTACATGCCTCTTCTGAAAGCTATGTATGCCGAGGAGTCTGAACCGGAACATGACAGTATCTTGATGGATAAGATATCGAATGCAATGGGACATCTTTTTTCAGAGTGAGTGAAACGTTGCTTCTTTGCTACTTTTATGTTATTAATAAATAGCCAATAATAATTTTGATATGGATTTCACTAAGTTATTATTATTACTTCATACATAGATCATCCATTACTAAAACACATTTTATAGGAGTGAATCAGAGCCAGATGGTAATGTTAGTGACGATGAAGATTATTCATCAGCGTCCCAACAAAGTGTAGAAGAAGACAGGGAAGAAGAAATTGATGACGAAAAACTAGTCACTTACATCGATGGGGACGATAAGAAGAGAGATGGGGAACAGAAGAATGTAACATTACAGGTAACTTGGATTTTTTTTTGGTTGTAATTTTGGGATGTTGCAGTTTGCACATAAAATTCACGCTATTTAAAATGAAAACTAAATCCATGTCAGTGAAGAAGATAAAGATTACCATGTAATTCTAATATTATTTATAGTGCGAACGGAAATATTAAAGAATACTGATCTAATACGTCTATAATTGAATTATAGCAGAAGTTTGGTTTAATTGAGCTTAGATATTGAAATTAAAATAAGGGCTTATGATGACTAGTTAAAAGGGGAAATGTATGCAAATTTTCTGTGACAGGAGCCGAGCCGTGAAGCGAGCGTAGAGTCCTGCGAATCGGAGAGCCGATTGTGCACATATTTTGCGATAACCGCCCGAAACACCTTGAACGTGACGCTGGCGCCGGCGGGGGCCCGCGCGCTGCGTGCGTTGTGCGACGCCCTCGGCGACCGCACCGCGCTCGTTAACGCCATAGTCGCTGCCGATACTCCACTCCAGCTGGTCAACGACATCGGTATCTTACTTCGGTTTTATTTTATATTTCCAACTATAACGAGTGATGACACTTAGCAGTTCTGTAATATTACAGGTCCAGGGTCCACGGTACATTTGCGTACACGGGCCGAAACGGACCTGGCGGGTCACGATAGAGTGATTGCTATCGCCGATTATGATGTTGATATAAGTCGACCGAGCACCCCCGGTGAGTGGTTATAGCCTACTTAAATTAGTAAACGTAATCCTGTACTGTACTATTGCTACTGTAATACTACTGTAAAAAGAAAATGATATTCTCAATTTTATGAATTGTTATATTTAATGTATAATCTTTAAAAATAGTGGTAAGATTTTATATGAGAATATAGAAAAATATGATTTTTTTGTTGAAGGCTGTGATACATCCAGCGCTGACTTACTAGAAGATGCAATGAAGCAGGAGAAGCAAGAAATGACCGATGTCGGCGACGAGTGGGATTGGTAAGAGAAACGTTGCCCAAATTGTAAAATGTGTTTTCGTTAAAGAATTGGTGGTGGTTGCTCATTCACTTCTTCCACATGTACATTTCACTTACTTACACTTCTTACACGTGTTGGGTTGATCCTTCAGTGTTCCAGTATTTTTAAATTGTGGCTTAATGTTTTTTCTTTACACAGTTTCGAGGGTGGGTTCAGTGAGAATGCTGAACATTCCACAGACACGCGGACCTCGCCAGGCGTCCCGGCGGGCGCCGCAGCGCTACGAGCCCGACTCACGGACTTGACTCTCGCCGTGAGACTTCATGATCTGGATCAGCTTACTGTGAGTATATTGTTACAGATTCTTTACAGTTTTATTCGACGTAAAATTGGTAAGCGGTTGACATAACTGTAAGAGTTTGGCAAGTAGTTATAGATTTCTTAACTGTAACAAAAATTGAGGAAACCATGATATTGTGTAAGACATAAACTGCAAGAAGTGTTGCTAAACAGCTATTGTCGATTTATAGAACTCTGTATGTCATGTACTTCGTTAATACTGGATCCTGTACATGTCTTTTCAAATGAAACGCACAAGATATTGTAAAGATCACTTGAAATTGAAACAATACGTAATTTAATAAAACCTTTCCAAACAGATTTTATGCCCACAACGTTCGGTGTCCAAGCTACACGTGCTGCACCCTAGCAAGAATGGAACCCGTTACTACATCGTGGTGGAAAGAACTTCCAAGTACAATAATAAGAAGATCATCGTCAGGTCTCCGTTACAGGTATCCTAAATGTTGTTTGACAAAGTTTAGAGCATCAGCTGTTGCTTTACAAATGCAATAACGTCATTATATCGAGATCTATCGTAGGATCTATTTCCACCGGAGGGGGAAGTTTACTTTATTGTGGGTACATATAGTAAACCATAGATTCACTTCTTATATATTATGTACCTATGCATACGACTAAGAAATATTCCGTTTTCAAGGCTACTTGCATTCATTTTGCTCGCAATAAATATACAGAATCAGGTCCCAGGTAATATTACTACCAGGTTCGCAACGAGACATCTTACGCTCTGGAGCTGCTCTATCGCCAGTCGGAGCTGGAGGTGGCTGGAGCAGAACCCGTGGGTGCCGTCAGAAATCCTTTCTGTGGTCTGCTAAGATTAGCAGTGCTGGCTCCTCATGACACTTTCAACGTACCTCTGTATATTGCCTACCATTGCAAACTGTACTTGCTACCTACTAATTTTGAGTGAGTATTTAAGAACAATTGACGTGAGTTACCACGATACATTGAACCATTTTAGAAGTAAACCATGAGATTCTATTAATACTATTTCTAAGTATTTGGAAAGTTTGCAACACTGTAATTTTATGGTTATCTTTTTTATATAAATTTAAAATTTACATAATACTTAAGGATGGTGTGCGCGGAAAACAGTTGTAATTTTAAAAATCATACTTAAATAAAATAACCTTTTGTAACAGGAATTATCAAGTTGCAACCCAAGGGATATGGTGGATGGAACTCGCCAACGACATGGGTGTGCCTCGTGATATAATATGTCCAGCCAAGGCTGACGGGGATCCCACTGTATTTGCTATGAGGGTATTACCAATGGAAGGTATGTCGTAATGTCAATTGAAATGGAAAGTTTATGTGATAAATGACACTAAATATTCATTATTTGCTAGTTTACCTAGGAATATATTCAAATTGAATAATGCTCATCCCGTTCTCCACATAATGTAATTTACATTTTTCAAGTTGTCAAAATATGTTGCTTTCTTTCCTAATTATTCATTTTGCTCCTTGTGCCATTTATACCAGCTTCCAACAAATTGTTATATAACATTTTAAATATAATTTCGGTTCCAGGTTGCCAATCTCAGAAAGTATCTCGATCGATACCCAATCTGCTCGTGCGTGTGTTGCCGCCACTGGGAGTCCACAATCGCCTTCCGCACGCTATCCAGATCTCCGGCGACGCTATGAACATTCGGGTGGAGCCAGGAGAACGGGCTCATGTGTACACCATGAAGCTGAGCCGTTATCACAAGCTCACACTCGATATGCATTACTTGGGGCTACCTTGGACTGGAAGCTTTAGATTCTCTCTAGGTACACGTTTCTTTAGCCTCTCTCGACTCGTTTAGCCAAATACAATTCTACATAGTCATGTGATTATTATGAACGCGAGTGAAATAGCTCACAAGGTTTAATTTCGTGTTAATTGTTATCAGCCCTTCCCTAGGTCATGTTTAAAATTGTGGATTTTTAATGTTTAACAAAATATTTTAACACAGATAATATGACAGAGACGACAATCGGCATGCGTACAGAATGTGATACAGAGGGTGGTAATAAGAGGCTGTCCGTTTGCGCGCGGGTGCAGTCCGGGGCGGCGGTGAAGCTGCTGCTGTATGCGCCGTGCTGGCTCATCAACAAGACCGGTTTACCATTGCAGATTAAGGTGAGCTTATCTGATGAGAATCTCAGTCAAATTGAACTACCAATATAATTTCTTTGGGTTTTACCTTTAACGGAGTAACCACAGCATCGATGCCTTACTAGGAATGGATTATAGAATGATGAAATTGATTACTTAGTGCAAGAAATCTGTGTGCCATTCAGACATAGGTTACATTGCATGTGCAAAAACATAGGTCTTTAAGTAAGAATAAAATTCCCCAGAAATATCAAGGACAAACACGTATTTCCAAATTCAGCCTCCCTCACCCCGGGTCTAAAAGCTTCAATCCCTGAATACACAGCACTAATATGTATGTAGTTTAGTTAATTATACGTCAGATTTTGCTGTAATGTTCCATATTTTTATGTAGATAACAGGATGTTTAAAGAGGTACTGTTAATTGAATTTATGGTGATCGCAATGAAACATCCCTAGGGACGGTCGGACATTTGCCACGAGTTGTCAGACGAGCCTCTGCTGTGGTGTCCGGGCCGTTGTGCAGACGAGCGCTTGCGGGTCCGCGTGCACGCGGCGGGCTGGTCGCGCGCGTGCTACGTGCGGGCGGCCGCCCCCGGCCTGCTGGTGTGCGCGAACCCTGAACGACGGGTCAATTACCGCATGTTGCTCGATGTGAGCAATCTGCCTTAATAACTACATCATTATCATCACATAACAAACTCCTCAATATTATTAAACATTTGCAAATTGTATTAACACCTTATGCAGCTAACTTTTATTAGATTATTGATCACGAACACAATACGCTGGTATCAGTTATTACAGTGTGTAGCCTTAACTTAATTAATATAACTTCATCCATCTACTATCGCTGTCCATGACATTAAACTAAGCCATCATACAGGTCACTTTATCGGAGTTGTGCCCGGAACTGACGAAGATTGTGACGTTGCTACCATACTTCCTGGTGTATAACGACACGAAAAAGCACCTGCGCTTCATGGAGGAGAACGAGGCGGCCGACCTGTGGATAGACCTGGCCCCGCAGCAGTGCACGCCGTTTTGGCCGCAAACTGACTCTATGTCCATGCATTGCAAATTTCGGGACTCCACAGTCGTGTCCCAGCACTTCCCGATAGTGAAGAATCATTTCACTGTGCTCAGGATGGACAAGGGAGTGAGTGTTAACGATTGCTTGATTAAGAAGAAAAATGTAATATATATATTTTACTAGCTGACCCGGCAAACGTTGTTCTGCCATATAAATTATAACAGTATTTCTTTACTATATATT
>DWUN01001992.1:0-14942 GCA_018249975.1 Passova gellias | reverse complement strand
GCTATATATTTTATACCCTTGCGAAGCCGGAGCGGGCTGCTATGTTTTTATATACAACGTTCACAGTTTTTCTGTAGCGTATTTAGTATCAGTATAGGACCCGTGCAAAGCCGGGGCGGGTCGCTAGTAACTATAATAAACGCGTCTATACCCCTCATTAATCCTTACAATTTCATTAATTCACTGTGTTACATCTATTCAATCTTGATGGATACTTTTATGATTAACTAGCTTTTGCCCGCGACTTGGTCCCGCCCCCGCCGCAAAAAATGTAATTATTTACGACATTAGAAATCTCAAAAATAACAGTAATTCTCTACTATATAATGAATGGTATTATACATATAAACCTTCCTCTTGAATCACTCTATCTATTGAAAACAAACCGCATCAAAATCCGTCGCGTAGTTATAAAGATCCAAGCATACATAGGGGCATACAGCGAAAAGCGACTTTGTTATATACTATGTAGTGAAGAATATTTTTCCCTAGGTTTAACTATTTTAAAGTAAATAAATAATTTTGTACGGTATAATCAAGATGGAAATAATTAATGTAATATACTCGTATACTATAATATAATATATATACTATAATTAATGTAATAATACATACGTTACTTTTATATTAGGGTGTATTTGTGCATTTGATTTAACAATTGTCATTGAACTGCAGAGTCCTCTCCCAGTGAAGTGGTTGGCGATCGAATGTATGACCGATCGCATATTCTCCACTCAGTCCGACGTGTGGTCCTTCGGGATCGTGCTGTGGGAGCTGTTCTCGCTCGCCAAGACTCCATATCCTAACATAAGTCCTCAAGATCTGCTTCAGTGGCTAACTGCAGGGTAAGTGTTTTAACATTGTAAGTAGTAGTATTTTTGATATTTCTTTAGACATCATTAAGGTCGGCTGGTAGAAAATCCAATTTAGCGTTAAACCCGTCTTAACTCAAGTGGAATTAATGATAGGAATCTCCTTCAACGTTTGTGTTCAGATACAATATCATAATAACTACATATATAACACCCATTACTAGTCGAAATTAAATGTGCCTAGAGATTCATAATTAAAATGTGTTGCCATATAATTCAAAATCCGGTTGTTTTTGTGATAATCTCAGTCATATTTATATGATTTAAACAAATTTATTATCTTCTTTCTAGGCACCGGTTAGAAAAGCCTTCTTACGCGGATGACAAGTTATATGATGTGATGAGGCATTGCTGGGAACAGAGGCCAACTTCGAGGCCTTCCTTTACCCATTTGCAGGAGATCCTAGGCTCGTTCCTCGAGGATAACGTGAGGAATGTAAGTGATAAATTGTCATAAAAAATGTACCCTTATATTTCAAAGTTTTGCAATACTAGATTATCTAAGTATACTCGTACTCGCCCAAAGAGTACACGCGAGATTTTGTCGGCAATAAATGTATTAAGAAGCGTTTGCATGGTTTTCTTCGGTATAGACAATGTAAATAAGTAGTCAATTGACTGTTTGTTATAATATCTAGCACTACGTGGACTTGAATACGGCGTACATGGACTTGAACGGCAAGCCAGAAGGCGAGGACTACCTGGCCATGATGTGCGCACCCGACTACAACAACATGGTAACCCCCAGCCCGCACCACTACGTCAACGAAAAGCAAAGATTCTTTCCGTCCACGGCCACGCCGCTCCACCTCGAACATGGTGAGGAACTTCACATAATGCAGTACGAAACACGTAACATAAAGCCCGGGCTAGTCGTGTGAAGGCACGTAATGCAACATTAGTTTGACTGAATCATTTCCGTTGCTGAGCTGCGTGGTGATATTATCTTGGTACTGGTACTAGACTGTGTTGCGTGCAGAAAATAGGCGAGCAGATGAACATCTACCTGTTTGTATCATTAGATCAAATACTATTTTCAACATGATTATAATTATATAAAATAGGAAAATGACTGTTCTTGCTGCAACCGCAGTGCCTAGAATCTTGAAAAGTTGCTGAAAAGTTCCTTATTGTGTAAAGTGAGAACTAATAAAGGAATTTTGGAAATTCCATCGCCAAGAATTGAGATTGATATATTGTATGAAATGTCGTCTGTTTAGAAGTTAGAAACTTGAAATTTTATATTTACGCTCTTAGTAGTTATTAAAAAATTTATTGAAAATTATTTAACAAAAATGTATAAAACGTTTACTGGTTTGTGGAAATTCAAGTTTTGCACGAGCAAAGCCAAAGCCTCGGGCTCCAGCTAGTCTATATTACGCTATACTGTTACGTTCACACTTTTCGATACAAATAATTCACTGTTTTATATTTACGTAAATACCCTGATCTAAGAGCTACCAAATATTAATTTGTAATATTCATTGTTAACGCTGAAAAAGAAGCTTGCTACAACAGTACCGCTAACTTACTGCGTTGTACTCATTATACGCTGTGCTTTGGCACCACAATATGCGTTTCTTGTCGTTCTTATGTACCTTTAACACGTGATGTCGAAATGTGATTTCACTCAGGATTATGTTTACTGGTAGAGTTTATATGGGATTGTTCAATAATTAAAAACAGACAGTAATAGCAGTTATGTTTCAATACCAAATATTTTTTTCTTTATCAGACGAATCGCAACATTCACCGATCTAATCGGCCAATCGGTTTCTCTGACAGAACGGTAAAAATGCGTAACGCTTGGTTTATTTAAAACTTGCAGCTGATGTGATTTGTGTAACTAATGACTTACCTAATTTTACTTCTCACCTTTGTTTCTTCTATTGTAGAATAATAAAACAGAAGCACATTGTATAACTTTCTTGGATGTCTGAATTGTTTGATGTTAGCATGAAAATGTCCAATTCGAAACGGTCTTGTCGCATTAAGTGTACTGTATGTTTGCAGACGACGAAGGCTACCTCCAAATGAGCCCGGCGAGCCAAATTCCATTCAGCCCACGTGCTCCAGGTACAAAATTCGATTTCGACGCTCGCAAATTGAACCCGAGGGTGAGCGAGGCGAACGTTCACGGATCGGAGTTGACGCCGATGCTCACTTTGAACAATCTGCCCACTAGAAGTGGCTCTGAATCTGATCACGAAGGGAACTCCTCGCCCTATCTCAAAATGTGCTCGCGTATCAGCGAGGAGGCGGACGAGGTGTTCGCAACTAAACAGGAAAATTTGAAAAACGCACAAAACACCGCCGTCTCGAACCCCACTTACACGACGTTCGAAGTGGACTTGGAAAAGAAACCTAACAACGTTTCCAATAATTACATCAACGTGAACGTACCCAATGGTCTAGTCAAGTAGATTGCGTATTGTTCTCCGCGGCTCACTCGTCCGTACGCCACTTTATCGACCGAATAGTTTTTATGAAATTACTTTTGATCTCTCATTTATGAATTTTGTCATATCAAAAAAAATCTCAAATATTGCTGTTCATTCTGTGTTTTGATTCGCATAATATTAATATGAGCTAAAAATTCTTGAATCTAGAATAATTTATATTTCAAATTGTTCTTACTTGCTGCATATTATTTTTAATTTAGTTATAAGTACTTTACTCTGTGTGCATACTAGTTCAGCCGTATACATATTTTTGTTCTAGTAATTTGCGAAACATGTATAATTGATGTGATATTTTTGTGAAAGATAAGGAATACTTACCTACACAGGTAAGATACCTATGTAATTGCATTAGCAATCATTGTTAAATTTTAGCCCACCATTTAATGTTAATAATAACGGGGAAAATAAAGATGTTTTATTGTTTCGTTACCATTCCTTCTTCGTTATCTTCATATGTAAGCATAATGTATAAATATACCGATGTATTTTATGAATACTATGTTTCTTTTTTACATACATAGTTGTAAGAAATTTTATTCGAATATAATATATGAATCTAAGTCATTTAGGTATTCTTACTCGCCAGGGATAGATATTATACTCCATCTATAAAATCAAAGAGTTTGTTTGTTATAGCTTTAATGAAGCCATCGTCATGTTTATGTTACGTCATATTTGTTACCCTCCTCGATTTACCTAAGAAATATAATTTAATAACGTATTGACTGTGGGAGGAGCAGCGTATTTCACGGAACTTAAGAACACCGTAAAGTAGGTACATACCTATTTTTGTCGCATACGTTTAATATCCGTGTATCATATTTATTTAATCGCTGTCGTTGTCTTGTTCACCTAGTTTTACAACAACTAGACAGATTTAATGATTATAAATTTTACTTTGCCTTCAAAGTGGTCTTTGTGTTTTAAAGTAACCTATAAATTTTTAAAGTAACACAATATGGACTAATATAAATAATCCTTTTGTATTCGTTTATATGAATACGCATAAGTTCGAATTTTAAGATGCTTTTAAAACGTTTATAAGGTATCTGCGTCTTTTAATGGATTTTCCAAAAATACTTAATGACATTGCGTATTTTACAATATAAGTTTTAAGTTTTTGAACAATATCTTGATGCGTTTAGTATTTTGATATCGAAGAAGAACTCCACTGGTGTTATTAATTTTATATGTTTTGAAAGTATTTTTATAATTTTAAAATAGTTTTATTTACATACTTGTTTTTAGTTATGATTTTACATATTTAGTCATATGTAGAGTAATAGTTTTACTTCTACCGGCCTACAGTATGAATTTGCTGTTTGGATACTATATTATTGTTACTATTATGACTGTTTTCATACGTTATAAAGTAACGGAACTTTAGATACTACTTGTATTATTTGAACCCGTGATATGTTGATGCACATAATTAGGATGCTAAACTCTGTTTTGAAAGTCAGTTTGTTGTAAGTCGTCATTGTTGTATTTCAATGTAATAAGCATGTAGTGTGTTGTTATATTATCGCTGTTTCATTGTCTATATAAAATGTATTAAAGTATATTTTCGTTTTATAAAATAGAAAGCGATCATCGTTTAATTCAATAAATGTGATATTAAGGAAACTGTCACTAATTCATTTTCTGACTAATCACCTAGCCTGCTCTGCTAACACGATTAACTTATGGATTAACTCGTAATCTGGCGCCACGGGGAGACGTATAAAAGATTACCCGTGTTTTCTGCATAATACCCTTTTAAAAATGGACCAGACTCGTCTTGTTCATGTCACTCTACGATAACCAAGAGAAGGGAGGAAATGTGGGGTGGTGCGACTTGTAACTAATAAAATGGGTCAGTACCTTCTTTCATTGAGACAATGATTGCCGTTTAATTGAATGGCCGTTAAATAATCTAAAATTCTAAGTATAGCTGAATATAAAAATTTCTTAAATTATTACTTATTAACCTTCGCAGCATCAGAGTAATAACAATAAATTTTACGCTTAATTAATACAACACAAACTCTCTTTCGTATCTAATTTATTTTTGTACTATGCCCTCCAGTTACACATTAAATTAGCTTTTATTACCATTTTCAAGTCCATAACTGATACTTGCTCCTTTTAACTGAAAATACCTCTAACTATTGTCACCATCAGGCTTTCGATTAATTCTGCACCCTGCAATAAAAAAGCATTTTGAAAGTGGGTATAGAACAGAAGTTGACGTTGCGTGCGGTGTGTTCCTCAACTTACGTCTTTGAAAGCTTCCACGAATCCCAGTGGAATGTCAATAAACATTTTTCCTAAACTAGCAAGGACCTGCAAAGTAGAACAAAGCAATTATTATGTCGAATTAAAAATGTACCAGTATCCTCAGTTAATTAACTCTCTATTCCGAAGTCTTCGATGTACCGTTCAAAAGCCGATTTGCTCTTTGTATTTCCTTCTATAAGAAATTCTATCCATCCATCCGCCTTTAAATGTCCGCTGCTGGATGTAGGCCTCCCCTAATCGGCACCACTTCGTCCAGTCCTGAGCATTCAGTATCCAGTGGTATCCCACTGTCTTCTTCAGGTCATTAGACCACCTGGCAGGAGGGCGACCTATACTCCTTTTGGTCGTGGTCGCCACTCGACGACCCTTCTTCCCCACCGGTTGTCGGTCCGTCGAGCGATGTGGCCTGCTCATTGCCACTTCAACTGGCTGATTTTGAGAGCTATGTCGATGACCCCTGTTCGTCTACGGATGTCCTAGCTTCGTATTCTATCACGTAGAGAAATACCGAGCATAGCTCTCTCAATAGCTCGTTGAGCTACACTGAGCCTGCTCACAAGGCCTGCAGTGAAGGACCACGTCTCGGCGCCTTATGTCATCACTGAAACTCTATAGATTAATAATAAGTATCACTTGTTTGATATCTGTAATATACTGTTATGAAGGTTGCTATAAGTAGGTACTAGCCTTTTACACCAATTTGTAATAATATTAAGCATTTATTTATAAATTTATTACTAGTTAGCAATTGCATATTATTAGGTAATTTATCATAAATATTTTTACAAACAAGTTAAAATTCTGGTCTTTTAGCAGAGAAGGTACGCGGCTCGTCATAGTTATCTTTGACAATATCTTCGACAGTTATCTTTGACAATATCTTCGACAGTTATCTTTGACAATATCTTCGACAGTTATCTTTGACGATATCTTTCACATTTGTCTTTGACAACAATAATTCGAATCGAATTAAGCTTTTCACATAATTTCAATCGAACTTCACTTGGTAAGTTCATTTGATTTAAATGATTGGGCATACCATTATTTGTTCGCTGTTTTAACTATAACGTGTAGATATCATTTTGTGTCATTTAAAGTTACGTAATTCTAAAACATACAAAATTAAGTGGAATTAACTTGAAATTATATCTATTTAATTCTGAATATATTTCTGAACTTAGAAAGTAATATTGTGTAGTTAGTAAGATTGCGACACTTTTGCCACTTTTATCTCATTCCAAATATGCCAAGCGTAAACACAACATGTATACTTACTCCAGTTGGCCTTGTGTTCTTCACCGGCTTGAGAGTGCCGGACGCTACAGCTGAGGTGTTATCTGCGCACATCACGGCCACCGTGACCAACACAAACACAGACACAGACAGCGCCACAGCTATGCCTGCCATATTAGCTACTGGTACTACTTTTGTTTAATCTGGTCTTTTAAATGCTCACGCTGACTGGAACGTTCATATTGTTTAAGCATTATCCACGGGTACTCGGAGCAAGGTAAACTGATCTTTTTCGGTCCTGCTATACCTACTGTTCTTTTGTTAATTAGTTTGTTCCAGAAATAACAAGAAGATGAACCTATACTGTTATTTCTACATATGTACAAACAATAAAGTTACAAAACCAGTGAATTTCGTATTTTATTAATAGTTACAGAAAGCTTCGACATACTTATAGTTTTTATTCGTATCCTATTAATAATAGTCTGCTAGCGCGTTATAATTTAGGTATAACCCTTGACTATTGAGAATTTTAAAAAAGTTACATTTCTCATATCATAGATATTGCATTATTACGGTTTGTAACATCGCAAGATCCTTTACACGTTGTGGAAATGGATAGTAACAGGGGAACAGTACGTTAAATTCATATTCATATCAGATAGTGAGAAAAGGTTTTTTGTTTATCATATTGAACAATTTTCATTGCGGTAATGGATTACATGCATTTAATAGACCACAAAAAGTACATTCAAACAGTTTAAAAATTACTATATACAATTACGTACATTGCTATATATGTATGCGTATCTCGATTACTGTACCCTATGTATTGCAGTATTAAATGTAAGTTCAATCTCAACTACATAATACGTTGGAAGGTACATGCCCTTAAAATGGAAATAAAAGCATGTTAATGTGTTTATGGATAGACGGTATTTAATTATAAGAAAATAACGAATATCTAATAATACTTATTTCTCCTTATCCATTAGCATGCTCCTAACGGAATTACATCCAATACCTTATATTCTTATATCATTCTGTTTTAAAACATTAAGCCAACTATATCGTACATTACTGTAATTGCCTGAAAGAACAAAAATAAATTAATAAACAACTGAAGTAGAAATATGTAAAATGGAAAAGTATATTATCTATGTAGGGAAAAAGCAACCATTCTACTTACGTCTCTAGCGGCGGTAACTATGCCCTTCGGTATTTCTAAGGCGTCTTTAACTATTTCTGCACAAAACTGAAAATGGAAAAGAGACATTGATAGTGCTGAAAACCTTAATATAACTAAACCGCAGGACTTTTTAGTTTAATTAGCAACGTTGCCAAGAGTTTATCGAAACAATTTAATTTGATAGTTAATTAATTTTTTGTTACCGAATGATAATTACCGGCAGCGATCGCTTAACGTAACGTGATGTCTAAAGCACTGAAACGATTTAAGCGTTGAAATTTGCTATTACGATAAAGCTTAGAGTTAAATGATTCGTACATAGTGAGTAAAAGCATTTTTATACACTTAATTAACAAGAGTAATGTTTCATGTTAGGTCTTCTTATATTTTATTTTTATATATTTATGTTTCCGACCCTTTCACTTTAGTCTCTTTTTTCACTGCCGAATAGGGGTCTCTTATCTTGTGTTTCAGGCCACAGTCTACCGCTCTACCCAAGTTGCGACATACTCTATATGTGCAGGTGTTCTTACGATGTTCTTCTTCAATATAATAACGAGTGACATTTAAATGCTTAAGTTATATCTTACTAGCATTTCTCCGCGACTTCATCTGCTTGGAATAGTGACTTTGGGTGGCATTTTTATTTGCAAAAGGCACTATTCCATGCGAACGCAGTCGCGAGCAAAAGCTAGTATAGCCTATATTGATCAGTGATAATGTAGCATTCAAATGGTAAAAGAATTTTTGAAATCGGCCCAGTAGTTATTGAGCCTATTCGTTACATACACCCATACAAATCTTTCCTCTTTATAATATTAGTATGATTGGAATGACGGAAGTCGCAAATTTCATGATTTAAACTATTTAATATTAATAATTTATTAAGAATCATGATTGATGTTGCTTACTCCTTTGTGAGAACTTGGTGTAGTTGATATTATTGCACTCGGAGTAGTAGGTGCGGGGGACGTAGTCGCATTGCCGGTCGCGTTTTGACATAGCGATGATCTCATCAAGAAAACGAACAGCAACAAATACAGCACCTTAGATCCTGCCATATTTTGACACAACTGGTTACCTCCATGTGACATTTACTTATATAGAACGTTCTTTAATGAGCGGAACACTTTCATTGTTTTAAGACAGTAAACAGCCTCATTTACCTACGTTTACGTTGCTACGTGCACCCACGACAACATCATATTTTTATAATATGATAGAATGATTTCCAATGCAGCACAAAATTTCGTTCAATATGCCCGTAAAGTGTGGCCTTGAGCGCTAAATTTAACAATAGTTGTTAGGTACTTCTCTAAATTAGATTGTCTCCACAAGTCTTTCTTTATTTTCGATGTGGAAATAATCTTTAAACAGCCTGCCCGGGGGACTATTTCCGTAATGATTACGTGCCAAAATGATAATTATCCTCATTATCAGTTAGTGATGTAGTATTTACAAATGCTGAAGTATACAATTCGTGACGGAAATGAATATGAAAATAAAAAAAACAAGTTTTCCAAAAATGAATTTACTTAATTTTCCATACAATATGAATATATTTTATGAATAATCTAACATATATGAATATCATGTCAGTAGTTGAATATATTTTGTGATATAACTTATGTATATTGTCTCATGTTATTTTTCGTTTCATTTGTGCGTTGTTTATGTGCTTCTCAAGATTAGGTATACAATAGTTTCTTTCGTATACATTCTTATTTTATAATAATTAAACATTAATTTTAGAACCATCCACTGAGTAAGTTATAAAATGCTGTCGCCTTCTGCAAGTATAAGTAATTATTTTTAAAAAAAGCTAATTAACTGTACATAAAAGTGCTACTATTATTGATTGGTATTGCGCCTATGTACTTACGTCCTTGCAAGATTTTGCTATTGCTACAGGAATATCAAGGATTAAATGTGTTACGTCATTGAGGAGCTGAAAAGAAATTAGAGAAAGAGATAAAACTAACGATAACGGATGACATGTTACATTTTACAAGAACGTTTACTGCAACTAAAGTCGATATCCTAATACTTGCGTTTGTCATATTCACATTTACATAGTATAAATTAATGTTCTGCTTTATATTTGATACGAATAATACAACCGTCGACGAATGGATTGCTGACACAATATATGTTTGCGCTTATCTAATACTTACTATTGAGATTCGTAGTGAAATGTAAGCAAGATTCCGTACTTATTCTTAACCCGCTGAGTGAATATAATATATACATTACTAACCTATATCCTCTGTTTTTTTTTAAATTATTATATAAGCCGTTGTCTTGCCTACAATCAATGTATCAACTATATGGCATTCTCGCTGTAATGGTGAGGTTCGACAAATGCGATATTTATTAAAAAATAATTCCTTCATATAAACAACGAGAAAATAATTCTCCTAATATGTATTCGTCTAGTTTTTTCGTATACCATTGTCGTGTTACTCCCACCTACTCATGTTGGATAAGCTCTGTGTAACCATTCAAAGTAGCCACTCGAGGTTTAGGATGTTTCAAACTTTATGCAGTTACTGCTTTGGACGGGTTTTGGATTACCGATTGCTAATGGTAATCACACCTACCCGTTTCCCTCGTATTAAACGTTTGTGACGAAATATGATTTTCCTATGCTTAAGTTGTCTAAGTTGTAGGTAGTGTTGTACTGATGGTGAACTAGTTTTGTACTTACTTTTTGACTAGGTTTTGGTGTCGTCGCAGCCGGTGTGGTAGGCATGGCCGTGCTCGCTGGCGCCGGGGTGGTACTGTTATCTGCGCATAGTGCTATCATTGCTACCATGAGAACCAACAGCAATCGCACACCCAGTTTCACCATGATCGTATTACAAGTTTCAAGATTTTTCGTAAGGAAATATTTTGAAATTTCAACATAAGATATACAGTATACAACTGGAACTAGTCCACAAACAATATTCGTAATATATATATAGAGTGTCTGATAACCGGAACCGCATCCTTGCTCGTTGTTTCAACGTACGCTACGTACGTGACCAACTAATGCTAGATGTTTAATAGCTTTATTGGGCGCGCTAACCTGTGTTGCTCATCCAGATTGAATATCTTTAAAATGAATTTGAATTTGACCACAAATTATGGTAAAGTTTTCCAGTGGTTTAGAGTAAAAAAAAAACATCAAATCGATAAAATATATTTAATGTAAATCTCTTTATTAAAAGTAGCCGTTGCGAAGGTTGGAACAACACATTATCCGAAAATGCCGGACAACCATTGTAGAGGAAGAACTGCAATCTTTATAGCTGTGGAGACCAAGTTCTGCAAAATAAATTTTATTATGAGTTAGTATTACAAAGTATTTATTTCGATCGATACTATAACAATTTTTTAAATATTTATTAGCTAAAGAGCATAAATATTAAAAACAATTTTTTCTAATGAAATGTTTTAATTTGAAAATAATAATATATGTAGATACATGATTGGTTTTGTAATGTACATATTACAAAAACGAGTAGGTAAGTCGACATAGCCGCCTTTTGTACCACCATCTGAACCAATCTCGAAAGAGAGCACTATAAATGTCAGTAAGTATGCTTAATAAACAAAACCAATAGTTAGTCACTCTTTATTCGTGAATAAAATTGTTAGGAGGAATTCTTGTACAGTATTATTATTTCTCTATTTAAAAGTAAGTATAAGTACGCGCAGCTAATGCTTTTATCTTTTTTAATTTTTTTTTTTTATTTTTTATTTAAGACACTGGGCACAATTTCCCATCATCACCATGGGCATAATCACCATCACCTCACTGTAAAAAAGTAGTAAAGTAATAAATGGTAAATAAATAATTGATATTATTTTAAATCCATACTACTTGAATTCAAAGTCCCGTTACCCTCCCTAAGGACAAAGATGGTTGCTACTGGAATACAGGTACAACTAAAACTCATATGTATGTTTCAGACAGAAATAAAAATAGTTAAAGACTTTCTTCGTAATAGAAATAGCTCATTGGGAATACATGCACGTTGTACTAGCAACTTCAAGTATAATTAATTTACACGAATTAAACTGAAATAAGACATTTTAGAGATAGCATCGTACTGAGGTTGAATAAATATATTTATGAACTTCATTGAGCACCTGTGTAACTTTACAATAATATAAAACATGTTTACATAAATGGCTTAGCACTTGGACGGATCACCCCTAGTGGTAAATTTTCATGCGCGTTTCCGTACTTTAGAGGCACGTTGACACAAACAATCCCGACTGTTATCGTAACAACAGTGAAACCGCGTTGGTGGCTTAACTGGGAGCTGGAAAGATCCAATAGAAGAGTTGGCAATTAACAAGTATCTGCATTAATCTCCAGCAGCGCAGCGAGGGGGAGTGTATGCTCACCAGTTCCGTATTAAAAATGTTGCTCTGTAAAATATTTAGATTCACTCTGAAACTCACATCTTTACAATCAGGTGTGGCTGCTGTGGTGGTTGTAGGAGGAGTGGGCGTTGTCGTGGCGGCGGTGGTAGCTGCAGGGGTCGTGGTCGGGTCAGCACAGAGCGCAGCGACGACCAGTATCCACAGTATCAGCAATGGTAACCTCAATTGCGCCATATTTCTTTGACAATTCCCAGGCGCCTTGAACTCAATGTTCTTATATACATTCTTACTAACAACCGGAACCGGCACATACTTTGTCCGGCCGTGTTGACGCAAATTTAAAGCAAACAATTCTACAAAACACGTTCATTTTCTAATGATATGGTAATTTATTTCGGCAGTCAAAGACCGTCTACGTTCGATGTGTGTTGAATATTCATTGTTTGGTCAGCGAGAAATTGAGTGTCCTTGAAATTATAGGGAGTAGGCAGGGGGACGGTTGGCGTAATGAGTTCTAGTTAATTTACACAAACGTTGGAGTGTTCAGTGAGTGACCTTTACACGTGTACCAGGTATGAATAATTAAATTTTCTGCCGTAGCTTTAAGTAGTTGCCACAATGTACGCAGTAATGTGTGAATTTTGTTTTAAAGTTATCATCATGATATCAAAATGCGGTGTATGTTGAAGTTTCAATTGGATTTAATAACGGCGACCTCTACATTATATGGGTCTCGCGACGCAAATCGACCAGCCTAGATGTACATAGTATGTGCATAGTCACAAGTAGGTATCGACGTACAGATTTCGAACGTGCACTGAATTTGATTCGGTCACTTTGTAACAAGTTTCAACGACGTTACACAAATTATTTTATTTTATCATGTACCTATACAAAAAAATAGTAATTACGAGTACTTCCCTACAGAAGCTTTTACGTCGTTATTGATCTTGTATGCATGAAAACATTCATAATGCATTGAGGCCGGAGTTCAAGAGAAATTTTATCCAACATTTTTTCAAACCTCTGGTTTTGTTGATATTCTTACGATACAACATACCGTATATACTACGTTGTATTAACTAAGAAAAAATGTAACTAAGAAATAAATATCTATATTTACACATTATTTACTGTTTCTTAAACATATCTACGTGACTCTATGAATGGCTGATAAAGGAACGAAGAAAGGTTCTTCATCCGATGTGTTGCATTCTGAGGTACATTTACTCTGCTATGTAAACACAAATCCGTTTTGATATTCAACACGTTCCTACGTCTACATACATGAAAACCTATTATACTAACTCACCACGTTTGGGTAATATATCCGTGATATTTGTTGGTATATAGTTCGATACTAGTAATAAAGTTTCGCTTTATAACAAATATTTCATTGTCAGTACTTAAATCTTTGAAGTTGCGTATCTACCTATTGTTTAGAAAGAATATTGGAATACTGCCTGTTAATTATTTAGTTGTATATTCAAGTAGGTACATAAAAAATAATATTTATAAGTCATATGTGTCATATTTTTCATTCTTAATAAAAATGCTGAACATCTTTGCATTTATGTGTTGTGATTATATTAACTTACCTAGCGAATTAGGTCACCCTGTAAGGTTAGGTTAAGACCTTATAAATAAATAAATGAATGTTTTATTTTTCAAAACCTCGTATCATAGGTGTTTAACACCTATTGAGAGATTTAGATGAAGTGTTATTTTAAATTCCGTGTTATGTTTCAAGATTTATTAATTTTTGAGGTAGTTTTCTAATATACCTATACAAAGTTCAGAATTGCATTCTGGGACATTTAGATATCATATAAAAAAATGGTTGTAACAAGTGTTAAGGATTTTCACAATTTTTTCTTGAAAATGGAGTGAAAGCGACATCTTAACACAAATAATTACACGCGTATGTTAGGCGTTTTGTTAATATTAATAACTTTTCAACTTTCAATCGTAATTAAAAAGAAAATGCTGATTTATGTTAAAACTTGTTCTGTGTAAATGTGATAATATGACGCATAACTATGTATTTGATTTTCACTATAAAAGCCGAAATTATACCATTTCCACTAAATGGCCACATCATCAATAAGAAATAATTATGTAAGCGAAAAGTCAGTTTAATATCATATATCTCATTTATCTTTAAACTTTAGGAGTTGGCATAGACATAGTAACGTGATTATACATTGAGACAACTTTGGCAATTTCAGTTACAACAGAGGCTTGAATTAATATAAGCCTATGAAACAATAGAAGTATCCTCTGAGCTAAATGTGTAACGTTACATATTATGGGGAGCTTTATTTATTTATTTAATGTGCTAATAATAATTATTAGTATTAGCGATGAGTTACGTAACTTGACTGACAATGGTGCGTACAAAATATTCGTAAATGAGTTTGCGATTTACCATTTACAGTCATGAATCGATTTACCAGAGCTTGTGTGGACGCGTCCCTAAAATAAACTCAATTTAAGTAGCCTAAAACATCTGTTCACAAAGTTTATATA
>DWUN01001991.1:0-14944 GCA_018249975.1 Passova gellias | reverse complement strand
ATAAATTATTTTTTATTGCTGCTCCTCTCTTATTCATCTCAGCGTGATGTTATATAGCCTAGAGCCTTCCTCGATAAATGAGCTATTTAACACTGAAAGAATTTTTCAAATCGAACCAATATTTCCTGAGATTAGCGCGTTCAAACAATCAAACAAACTCATCAGCTTCATATTATTAGTATAGATAAGTCAATTTAGGGGGGCGGTCGAAAATAATTCGTTCTCAAAGTGGGCAGTACACGAAATAAATTTGAGAATCCATGTACTAGATGTAGAGGCTTCGTATTACTTTCGGAGTACAGAGAAATTTCAACGTGTTTTGGTGAGAATTTCTTGTATGTTCGCACATAGCTAGGCGTCGTGTCCATCCAATTAAATAAATTCCGGCGGCCGCCAGCCCGAAAAACATTTCAGTTGTGGGTATATTACATCTAAGGATATTAAAAAAGACGCGTGTTCTAAACTTAAGCATGCGTATATATTATGCAGATTACAGATCTTTAATCAAAAGTTTAAAAGTATTTTACAGTTCATAGTTTATTAATCTATTCAAGGTTATTGATTGTTCAAAAATAAGATCCATATTTGAACAGCGAAAGAGTTATGTTGTTATAATATTGTGTCAGCTATAAATTGACGTATGTATTATATATATATATATATATATATAGTATTATAGCATATTTAAATATATATAGCATTTGACCACAATCTTGGGGAAAGAACTATCCTAAATTATTGTAACGAAATTATTGGGGCAGCATGGTCGAGTAGGCCTCCCATAGTTGTAGAAAAGATTCGCGCCCAGCCACTTAACCCCTTAAGCCCTCGACTTAACGTACAGTTTTTTTCTTTTTTTATTCTTAGTAGGCGAGCATTTGGCTGCTATATAGCTACTGCTGCTAGGTTCCGTGCCAAGTACACCTAGCATTAAGCGGTAATGTAATTTAAACAAAGATTATCATTATTATTCAATGCGAATAGTATGTCAAGTTAGTGTTTTTGTCAATCATACATACCATAAGGCATATTGCGCTTAAATGCGCAATCTCGAAGGCTGGCACAAGCTCGCTTTGAAGGAGCCCTCTTGACATTTTTCTTCAAGAACTCACATCATAGCTGTAGGGGAATACCTCAAAAATCATTCTGCATGTTGCATGAACGTGAGAACCGAATGGAGAATCGCCAACTAGACCGGACGCTACACATGGAAAGAAACAAAGAAAGAAAATATCTTTGCGTTTTTCCATTTACACAGCTTTCCCCATACCCCGTCATGGTTGGCACGCGACGTTTACAGGAGAAAGTCTAGTTCAGCGGTTTCACTGCCACCGTCGTCGAGTTACATCACCATTGTTTTCGTTTATGGTGCGAAGAGCCATAATATTATGTATCTCATCGAATCATCCGTTTTGAACTTTGCGCGGGAAATGTGACGGCTACGCTACGTTTATTTGATTTTTTTTTTTTATTATTAGTTAGAGTTCGTTAGATGCATCTGTTCAGCCAGTGATTTTATTGTTTATTTATACTTTCGTAAACTTTGCGGCGTCTAAGATATTTGTCTACGAATAAAAAGACCGGTTCCACTTCTTATTCAACCGGATAAATAAATAAATAAATAAAAAAGGACACACATCGCTAAAATTGTTTTATTTATGTTGAGAGATAAATTCCCCATTGTAGGTAAATGACAAAATGTTCTAGCTTCCGCTTCTACGAAATGTTTAATAACATTATAATTCTCATTATGCATTGTTTGGATAGATTTTGTCGAAACTGGTTTTCTTTCGCGATGTCCAACAATACCACATTCCTTTACCTACACGCCCATGCTAATGAGGCAAGCGAAAAATAATTTAATAATTTACCAACGTGTATACGAAATATGAAAGTAATTTTAAAAAGCGAATTAACATTACGTTACGGAGGGTAGTTACGAAATATTTAACGTTCTATGGAAAGTATTACAAATGTTTAATTAATTTTGATTCGGAAACTTAAATTCATAAAACACTTTTAGGGCAGAGATATTAGGCACTCGGTGCGTACTGTCTACCCCGTTAGGGACCTGGCGTGATGTTATGTATGTACTTTTAATGATCCCGCGGGATTTTCGGGATAAAAAGTAATGATAATAGTTTTATTTAGTGTTACATTATAAGGTAGATGTAGAGTTCGTCTTCATAGTGCCAGCTCTCGGTAGCGGTGCCGCGGAGCATTTCGAAAGCGAAATGATAATGGTAATTGACGGAACGGCCATTGTTTGTGTAGAGCACTCCGCCGGATACCCACGAAACAAACTGACCGTGAAAATCCTATAGATTTGCTTGTAATTGATGCGTTTCACGCGACTGGCCGGGATGATGTTGAACAGAATACCGAGGAGATGATCTATAGATTTGTATTGGTAAATATGCTTTATAAGAACAGTGCCAAAAATCTTTACATCCCTTTGAGTCCGTAAAATAGTAATTTTCTTCCTCTTTCAGCTATAATCTTATGTATGTAAGTAAATATTATGATGTTATGTATTTAACTATGTGCTTTGTGAATACTATCGGTTTTGAAACTTGTGGTGCATTGGCTCATTCATGGATATCGAAAATTGTGATTCAATTACATACACAAAAAAATTGTGATTAAGTCACATACACAAAAAATCGTGATTCAGTCACACAAACAAAAAAATTGTGATTCAGTCACACACACAAAAAATCGTGATTTAGTCACACACACACAAAAAATTTTGATTTAGTCACACACACAAAAAAATTTTGATTTAGTCACACACAAAAAAAAATTGCGATTCAGTCACACACAAAAAGTTGCTAGGTTTTTTTAATAAAATTCAATATTGGTCAGAACAATGTATAAAACAGGTATAATGTACCTTTTTACTATATTAGTCGTATCATAAATAATAAGGATATGAAGTTGTTTGCCGAAGAATGATTAAATAATCACTTGTTCAACAAAGGCGGTTTAGGATTGGAACCCAGAACAATCGATGACTAAACTAAAAACAAACCACCAAACGATCACTGCTTACAAAGTGTAAGTAAATCTACGATGAAACATTTTATAACCTTGCGAATTTATTGACAATAACATTAGACGAATCCTTGCAAAATCTCCATATACATCCTTAACGCAACATCGGTGAAATATTGGATGTAAAACACCAATGAACATATATATATTCTAGTTGAAATCTAATCGCCACGGTCAGGCTATGTGGTAATAGGTGGCAATAATGCAACCGAAAGAAAATTGCTAAATATTCGATACGCGTTAAACGGCCACCTCGCGTGAGAATAACGCAGATGGAATTCCGTAGAACGACAGACGAAATAACCGAATTCGTCAGCTGGTGAGAATGGCCCAATTTTGTATATGCGACCAGCTGCTACCAATGTGTGGACATCGCTAACAGCTTATTGGTAAAGACAGACGATTCAGTCAAATTTCGAAGTAATTTTGAGTCTCTTATAACAGAAGCCAGAAGCAGGTTGTGTTGGCCTTGAGTTAAACATGCTACAGCTAAACACAATGATGGGTCCTCAGTAGTTCATAAACGCCGCCTACGCTCTCCCAAAACACGACTCTACAAAAGGAGAGCCGTGGGCCGTAACGCTTGCGAAACTCGCAACATTTGTTATTCTGACTCTACATGTATGTACATATACCGCATCTCGTAACTTACAATATAGAGCTGTTTTATACGTAGAAAAAATCTCTATGTAGAGTCGAATAACAAATGATTTATTAAACTGCACCAATTAGAGGTAGGGTGAATTTGAAAAGTTCAATTAGTGTCCAGACGGCATTTAGACTGAAAAAAGTATGTTGTGGCAATAGTGGTAAAGAAAAACGTTGTTTTATGACATTTTGTTTTGGAAATCATGAGAATATTGTACTATATGAATCATGTTACTGAGTTTTTTATATTCAAACGGAATGGAATCTTTGGAATGATAAAGAATTCGTTGTCTTTGGTCAAGTTGGGGAGGCATTATCACTACATCTTATATTTTGTTGGAATTTTTTAGCTGTGGTGTATATGTACATACTGCTCAGGTCTACTAATATATCTGTTATTGATATTAGGTAGTATTTAAGCATTTTCATGGGGCATAGACCTACATGGTCATTAGCGCTTCTTTAAAAAACAATTTTCTCCGTGAACCAAAATACGCAGAGGCTGAAATACTACGGGCAATCAACAAAATGAGTAGTTATATTGTAGATTTATTTGCGTTTCATTGATAAAACTGGCCGTAGGTATTGACCTTGACGGAGTTCTTATTTTAATAAGGCATACCAATACCAATTGCGTTTACTCTTCTTGAACTGCACGCGATTGTAGGCAGATGGGCGTGGAATTAATGATCATATTCGTCTACCTCGTCAATTGTCCGAACAATGTGACACTTGGAATCTGAACTACTCGCTAAAGACGAGCAAAGGCCGCCTCCGCTTAAACACTGTCATGGTTCTTTTGTACCTACATGTAGGTAATTTGTCGTACGTAGATTTCATACCGGTTATTATATATTCATGATTTTTCCACTACTAACACGTTTTTACTAATGATGATATATGATGATGATTATTAACCGAACGAGTAGGTGCCATGTTGTGCCCATGTTTGTCAAACTTCTCAAAAAACTTGATCCTACAACTTATTTAATCAGTATATTTTGATATTTATTTATAATTTATGATAACTACACCACAAATACTTGGCTCAATCACGAAACTAGTTTAAAGTCAAAATTTATGGAACATCACAGAGCCAATTCGAATATCTGGGAATATCTGGCATAGATATCTATAAATAAATATTTCCAAGGAAATTTTATATTGTATCTGTTAATTTAGAGAGTGTTGCAAAATGTATACTTGGATCTCAGACCTGTAGAGAAAACATTCAATTAGAGGAAAATCTGCATTAAGTCAATTGCCCAGCAGCTTTCGATACTACTCCGACCGCAAACAGAATCTGCGCGACCTCTACCAGTCGACACAAGTACCAACGTACTATAGAAAACGTTCAAGCTATTATAGACATACTTGTACCGTGAATGTTGTATATAGAAGCGAAAATGTCATGTACATTCGCGAGATAATGCTGTAAGCGTTTGGAAAGGAGAACCGGACTCACAATTTGCCCCTCCAAGCCTTCGGCGAACAAAATTGCGCGTCGGTCGGTCACTGCGCGTCGCGCCGCCGTTCAAATATGGCGGCCGTGTACGGGATTCCGTTTCGTTTGCTTCCCGCGTTTTCTCGATCGTCGATTCTTTTTCCGCATCCTTCGGGGTCTTGAATTTCGAATTGCCGCGCCTTGTGAACTTGTTTGTGGTCGTGTCTATGGTCGTGTCTATGGCGTCTGTGACTGTTTCCGATTCGACGGCATCGGGAGGCGCCGTCGCTTTCGTGCGTCGGAGGAACGGTTTACGCTCTTTTACCGCCTGTTGACAAACAAATCCGGTTAGTGTCTATTTTATAAAATTTTTGATGTACAAAGACGAAGATTACATAAATAAATATAAAAAAATAATTGTCGTATTTACAACTTGCATTGTAACACATTTTATTATAGCATTCGTTTACATAATAATATTAATTATACATATTATAAATATTCAATACATTGTATAACAATAAACGCATTATATTACATTAGTATTAACCATACTTATAAAAAGCAACATTTATATGCGTAATATATAAAATTATAATTAAAAAACAAAATACTATTAATTTTAGTCGCAAAAGACAGATAACTATTTCATCATAGACAATATCGTAACTTTTTATTGCAAGATATATTTATGTCGGAAAATGGTTATCGTGTCTGATTCGCGAGAATTTTATGATTATGTTCATATTTGTGGCAGGGTCATATTACCGCGGCAATTCTGCGGTTAGGCTACCTTAGTACGTGAGGCTGAAGTTCAAATAATACATTCACAGTTGCATATGTCTGAATTAGTATATATTAAATTTAGAAAAATCATTGATACTACGATATAGTGTTCGAATATTTTTAATTAACTATTATAGTTAATCACTTATATTGTAGATCATAATATAATGTAATCATATTAATATAATAGTGTAATTATTTGTTACATTTTTTTGTAAACGCCATTAAAAACTGTTTTGTTTTATAGTCTGTAAAGTACCTAAGCAATATATTTCTTTTACGGCTGTGGTGATTGATTCGAGCATAACATTTAAAATTCAAACCACTTTCTATGAAAACAAATTTAAATAAGCAATTCTTTTAAAAATAATTGATCATTTATTTAGAATTAAGCATACATCTAAAAGTTACAGTAAATATTACTTCAGTTGACTGCTATTTACTTTAATATACTCGTATCTATATTGGCTACAAATGTAATCGGAATATCAAATGAAATACTAATTTGCTCGCACACCATACCTACATAAATTTATTTATTATTATAATGAATTCCGGTTTATGTGATTATTGTTGTTGATGTAAAACACATTAATACATACATTGTATTAAATATAATGCAATATACAATCCATTAAAGGTAACTCCGAGAACTTATACGTGTTATTATTACTATTTATATATTTTAATTTTAATAGTTTTAGTTAGAACATTTCGCGCAGAGCATTTAAAATATACTGAAACAAATTAACGTAATATTAATTAATCATTATTGAACATTACATTTTGCAAAGTATGAAATAAAGATATATAACAGGTGAAACATTTTATAATTCAAATAAGTAGTGTTAAAATTTTTATGTAAAGAGTTACCTACTTTAAATAACCTCTTTATGTCATCGGAATTCACTAATTATTCCGTACAATATAGTAAGATTTACGAATCTTTATATGATAGAGAATTACTTTTTCGAGCTGGTTTAATTTATTTAGTTAAACCGTTACTTCTGTTGTTTTAATGTAATTTTTGTTGTTTTCGTCGTAACTGAGGCTACGGTTCGTTTGTGACCGGCAATGTCTGATATGAGACCAAATTGAACAGGTACCTAATATGTAGGTAATTGCTCGGAATAAGTGCGTAACGGATCTCGTCACGCTTACTTGCGTGGCAGAACATGCGCGACGCTTTGTCACTACTCACCTTAATATAATTTGCACTACTAACTTGATAGTTTACTGCATATATTTTGTTCCTATACAAAATAAGGGTCAGATGGCATTTGTCACAATTATAAATGAATTGCTTTTTTTTAAACGAATTGTATCGGAGTTTGAAACAAATTCACTGACGTTTTATGCATAAAATATATTGATAAGTTTATTGTTCCGTATAATTTGATCACATTTATGTTTTTCGAAGTTTAATATACTATAACTATTAAGATTGAATAAAAGCATTTTTATCTATCTATAACCAAATTGTTCCATTTACCAAGTTTTAAGTCATTTGACATTCATATATGTAGATGCACGCCATTTTGCTAATTTTCCTGCCTTTTTACGGCTGTATAGAAATAATAAATTGAGTAACCATTAAATGTGACATGACAACGTGAAAACAAGCTTTTTAGTTACATATAAACGAAAGCGTAACAAGGCGACATGTTACATTTGATAGCTTGCGGAAAACTGTAAGTGGACATACTATTTTGTAACTAGGCCTTTGCCAATGCGGATATAATTGCTAATAGCTATAAAACGGCACACATGCCAATATGCCATGTCGCTGTGTTGCCAGAACCAATAATTGTATTGCGTAAGTATTGTAACAATGACCTCAATTTGTATATATCCCATTGATACTGTCCGAAAGTATAAAAAATTATGTTGTTTTCAATTACTGAAGGAATAATTTAACGATTTGTTGATTCATTTTTGAAAATGTCGAATTGTATTTGTGGTTGAATAAAAGTATTTTCGACTCAATAAGTACTATAAAGGTCCATTTCTTTGAGTAAAAAAAATGCTTCTTGAAACAAGACATTTTTGTCCTTTCCCGCCAGTTACTAGTACAGATAATAAGAAAATTATCGGTTTCAAACGATACTCGAATCAGCCAGCACCTTGGTTCATACAGGTTTAAATATATTATTTTAATATACAAAATATTTAGGAATCCTAATAATTTACAATGCATTACTCTACTGACAACGGTAGATAAATATGTATCAGATAAGCTAACAATAGCAGTATGTCCAGCTAAATGCGTAGTATTTTCAAAGCTTTTAATATCCTCATACTAAGTTATGTTTGGCACGTTGATTAGATATTTACGTGCCATACATAGTGACCATATACTTCAAGGTGAGGTATACAAAAACATAGGAAGCCAGGGAGGTAGGACTGCGTAGGTATTAGACGACACGAGGCAGTAGAATACCCTCAAGGCGAACTAGACGCTTCTGTAGAAGTGAACTTGTAATTAATATGAAATTTATATAATCAGGAACGTACAGATACACTGTGGTCGTGCGGTTAATAGAACGCGACAGATAATAAATAGATTTTTTTTAATTTAAAGATAAAATTAAACGGCAGCGGCAAGACTGAATGACAGTAAAATTACGTAACAAAATAAGGCAAGTGTGAATAAATACTGAAGAGACCTAGTCATACTTACTTAGGTTAAGAGTAGCATTAATAGATCCAATCCCACGTGGAATAGGCGTAATGGTATATTTATATTAAACAGGATTGTAAAGACTACGGTATGAGATAAGGATGTACCATAAGCTTAATTAGATCTATGTGATTGGCCATTAAGGTGTTATTGGCGTGGGAACATCATTACCATGGCAGTTACATTAAGTTTACCTTTCTTAACAATAGGATGTGCCTTTTTAGGACTGTACATTGCGACACAAGGTACCCATTCTAGGTATGCCTTGTTAGGAGATATTATAAGAAATTATTATTGCGTGGAAGTTTAAGTGATATGGTTCTATGACAATGTTTTCTCTAGTTTTAAATTTAGGATGTGTGTTTCTACTGTGTGGGTTGAAACACTAGGCAATATGTGTTTTAAATTTATTTATTTATTTATTTATCAATTAGAACGGATTTCTCCAATTACACTAATAAACACGAAAACATTTAGAGACTGAAATGACAAATAAAAAAATAAAAAAATGCGAAAAATGAGGAACGAGAAATAGAAATATAAAAATAAAACAGCAATAACAAGTCATCGTAATAAAATAAATGTCCAGCAAATATATGTCATAGCTGTAAAGTTGGATAATGAATAAAGAATTCTTAGTAGTCTTTTAGAAATGGGATCTTTATACTATGATAGGTTGTACCCTCTTTACTCGGGTCTCCTCTGATAACGAGAGGGTTTTAAGCTTTATTCTACCAAACTGGCCAAGTACAGATTGATAGACTTCACGCACCTTAGAACCATTATAAATTTTTATAACACCTCACGTGTGCAGGTTGTCTGCTGATGTTTTCCTTCACTGTTATTAGGAGTGATATTTAAATTTTAAGCTATGAAACGCACGTAACGAGTCATATGTCTTATGTCTTGCCGGCACTTGAACTCAGACTCCGGAGTGGGGGCTGAATTTCAAACCACTAGGCTATCACTGTGACTATTGCTGCTTGGGGAATATAAATTATTTATATTAAGAAGCTCCTGAAGTATTGAGCGAGCCGGGTTATTCGAGGCGAGGCATTGCGGTATATCCGTTCAAGGTAATCGAGGCACTTCGGGCAGTGTCGTAAGGACGTAGCGATGATTGGGAGCCTTATTAAGGCTAGGAACTATGAACTTGCATTAATTTCCTTAACAATCTGTATAGGAAACTCGTTACATAATTGTATGTTGTACAATAATTTAATGACGAAGAAAATATTTAGAATGTAGACGAAGCGCGTCAGTTTTGCAAGGAGAGAGATATTTAGCACTCGGTACTATCTGCCTACACCGCTAGGGACCTGGTGTGATGTTATGTATGTATGTGTGTACAATAATTTATTTCAAATTACCTTGCCTTGAGCCAGGTTATGTTCTTCGGGGTATGTTTTATGAATTAATCATAAATGTAGAGACGTTTTGTAAACACATTATCGAGTATTTTCTCATAATCATTGCATTAACATCCGTTCTACTATCGTAGTATAATTTTTTTTATATGTGGACCAGTTTAACATTATGCAATTTCCTTTATAACAACCTTATAGTATACGTAATAAATGATCGTACAATGAAATTACATATCTTTTTTTAACGGTAATATTATAATGCTTTTAGATATTCTTTCTTCATTTTCCTCATTTCATTGGGATTCCCCATGGTCAGGTTATAGAATTTTGAGCACTCTGTATATCACACAGATAACGTATATGAATGTATGTATGTACCACATTTTTTCTAATCAAAAGTTTCCTTAACGATACACAGTGTGCTTAATTTTTCTTTTGACAATAAATCCTTGTTGCGGAGTCATCAAAGTAAAAACAAAATCCCGTAAGAGCGGTAAAATGAACCTAGGTTGTAAATGTGGCGCGTGATTAGACTGAGATTGTTTGGATTCATGATGCATCGAGCTAAAGGTCACCGCGGACGACATGAGAATACATTTTACGTGTTCGCAACGGTTGCGGAATTACTTACGCAGTTAAGGATTTTTTTATGCGATTGTATATAATTTGTCTTTTAATTTTTTAAAACGATCAAACAGCCAGTTATAAAAATGTTTCATCATATTTTTTTGGTTTAATACGAAGATTTTGACATTTTGTGTACTTACCTTTAACTAGCAAATAAACATATTATTATAGTTTGGAATGGTTTTGGTAGAAACACATTACAAAATATCTGTATGGCATACTATTGAAAGAATTAGAACTAAATAACTATCTATAACAAAGTTATCTGAAAGTCATAATTGTTAATCACATCATAATGTTGCATACCCATTCAATCATGATTTAATAATGTAGGTGTGTTATTTATTTACGAATTGGTCACACACTACTCAAACTGATGACAGCTACATTTAACACACACGGACGTATCATAGCCGTGCATTGAAATAGATAAATTTAAATTCCGTCTACAAGGTGCTTTATAAAAAAACTTAATAAAAACCACGGTGCTATAAATCTTTTGTTAGTTGTTTCCATGCGTCAGAAATCGTTATCAAATAAGTGTTGAAAAAAATATATGTATCTATAATTAATATGTAGTTTACATGTATGAATATGTTCTGTTTTTAAATGTTCATTATATTTAATCTGCATAATATTTTTGCGTTCAGAAATACGAAATGTCAAAGTCATGGTATAAAAAAACATAGTTTTTATCTGTGATTTTTTATACCAGCCAGCTTTAGGTATTCAAACTTCACATCCAAATAAGTATGTTAGGACATGGTTCGAATAAGTGGCTCACTGAGACAAAAACCACGTAATAGGATAGTCACGCGTATGTCGACACTGCCTCCACACGTGGTGAGCCTTGGCTTCGTTTGTGTTAAATTACCATTTATATGCTCACCGAAGCTCGTACTAATTAATATGGGCTACTGGCTCTTTTGTCTATTACTTAATGTTTACGGCGGACATTTTGTTTTTATTTTGGCGGGAAGCAGTTAATATTTATAGATACCATGATGTTATTATCTGTATAACATAATTTAATACGGCTAGAGTTCAAACGATTAAAAAGAGAGTAAGATATAATAAATTTTGATTAAAATTATACAGCTATTAATAATTTGAAATTCGAACATTTCAAACGTATTCTTAGGTAACCCATGACTGACGGTACCGAGTACCGAAGACTATAAAAATGCACTTGACTGGTGATTATCATAACTTACGATGAATGAGTGTGAGAATGAATATTTTCTTATTAATGTGGGTCACTGGACTAGACTCAGTCAAATAAATTAGTGGGAAATGAAACAAAAACGAAATATTTTCCGACTAAAAAAACATTCCCAATTTAAAAAAGAAAATAAATGATTCATTGATTTTAAACCATAGATAATGACATATTTTTTGTTAATAGTCGTAGGTGAATAACGAACACACGTTTTCTCATCCAAAAGGGCGATAAAATAGAAGAATAACATACATTTCTTTTATAAAACATTATAAAAGAGAAAACTTATGATTGTTTAATGAGACAATTTTATTAATAAACATCCTATTTCGATGTAGTATCTTTGGCAAATGGAATGGCATAGTACACATTTAGTTTACGAACGCCCTTTGGTTCTAACGAGGCCTAACACGCCAGGGCTTATTTTGGCAAGTGTCGCGCGAACTAAATACCGGTCGGTTTAAGCTCAACCTGTTTTGTTACGCGATATTTGCTTTGATCTTGAAACCGTTCGCGCGGGCCGCATGCCACGCTGTTTCGCAACACATCGGAGCGTACTTCGCGTTTCCTAATTAGCTTTCACTCGATGGATATTTGTTCCTTGTCTCTTCTGTTACCCGTTAACTCATTACCAATCATACGTCGTCGAGTTATGTCATTGGACAATTATAGCGATGTTGTCCACTTACCGACGTAATACTGTCAGTGTGTGTGATTATTATAATCTGATTTAAATCGTTTACGCATTATCCGAGAGCCCCAACAAATTGTAGGTTTGAGATAAATAGAGCTACGTGTAAGCGTATAACAATTTGAAATATGCAATGACCTTTATTAATTACAGTATTACTCATTTGACATACCGTTGTTTTATTGAGTCATAGATGCTTTGGTTTCCGTTTTGTTTGTGTTAAGATTTTAAAGTTTTAAAGTTTAATGAGTGTGTTAGATCTGTTAATTCGCTTAAGAAATAAGTAGTTTAAAATACTTTTTAGGCATCCAATGTTTATTCTAATATAAAGATATAAAACCATAGACTAAACCGTTTGAGCAGTTTTTCATAGATATTAATAGAATCGTTTTAATTCCAAATAGAAATTACATCTATTTGAACAAATTGCGAATACTACATTACACAAAGGAGTTACTCAAGCATATTTGTTGATTTCAATTATTTTCGTAATTTAGAATATTTTCTAAGCTAACTACACTTTATATTAAGTGCTTTAAGATACGCTTCTCATTTTCCATTCATAATAACCGCATTTACTTTGAAAACCTTCAGTTCATTGACCTTTCTCAGTCATTAGTATTATTGCCAAGCATTGTATTCCTATCCCTGCAACCAGAGTTATATAACAAGCGCTGGCTAAGCCCTACCTTACCTACACATGACTTATGAATCTTAGAACATTTATCCTATAGATTATACAATGACAGCATACAGTGTCACAGATACAAAACGATTTATTTATGGTTTACACATTAATCGATATGTAACTCTATGTTGCACAGACTACAGGACGAATTATTACAGATATGGTATATAATGGTTTATGTTTTTCGAAGGCTATATATCAATATAAAAAGTTTTAGAAGTATTTTTTATGGTGTTTAATTATGAAGAAATAGTAATAAGTTACTAGTGACTAAACAAAATAATGAACGTTGTTAACCATATTTAGAAAGGATAATTTAGGTTTACATGTTCATAGCTACAATATTGTTATATTCTTTCAACGTGAAGCGTGCTTTGTACGATAAATAAATATATCAATTACTAATCATAATACATCTAAATTCCGAGGCGTTACAATTGCCCTGCCCACACCTGTGACTCAGCGTGTTATTCAATGTACAGATGCAATAAAATATCAATCGAGTGTCACAAATTAAAATAAATTAAGATGTAGTAACGGTAGGAATGTTAAGCTTAGAACTAGTTCTTAATTTAAATGAATCATGTGCGTTAATGTATTTATTGTGACAGCACGCCAGAACTAATGCGTATTGCGCTTGTCATTGTTTCTAATTAGTGAGTATTTAAATAGAGTTGTATAAGTCTTAATTAAAAATAATGAGGAATAACTAAAACATGCTAGAAAGCTACAAATAATGTTACATAATCACAACTTCAAGTTCTGCCTACAGAATATTAAAACCTGATTTTTAACTATAAAACACAATATTGAGCACCTTTTAAACATTAACAGCACAACATAATGCAATTAGACCAGAACATGAACGTGGTTAGGAAAGAATGTGCTTATATAATGCTTTGAAATTTATTTGTACATTATCTATATTTTTTATTCATTGGAATCATACACATATTAATGTGAAAACATGAATTAAAAAAAAAAACGGATGTTTTATTTAATCTGTGGCTAGTTGTCAAAGGAATATACTTAATCAAGTGACGTAATGGATCAGAATCTAACGCCTGGGATTAGATAAGAGAAACGGGCGTTCGGAGAAAGCGGTTTTCTCCGCGGATGCTGCAGACTGCAGAGTCAATATTGTTTTTTACCGTTGCTGTAATGACTTGGTTATTTATGTAAACCGCGTATTAGGTTTATATTTTAAAACGATAGAAGGGGTTATTGATTATTCTCGCCACATAGATGAGAAATTACAGTAACTTTATATTATGTAATAACATTATACCAACGTATAGTAACACTAAGTTGAGTTGGCTCGGATCAATGTAAAATACTCGTTTTCTTTTGATTTTCTAGGTTATACGATAACTGGCTGTTAACGGATGTTGTTAAAAAAAAACTTATAATTATTCTCATTTGTTCCAGGTGTTTCGCCGAGACAAAGGAACTACGCGACGAATCGACATTTAAATTTAATTGTCAAAAATAGTTAGCGACACTTTTTTTTTAAATTGTATAATAAAGCAACTGTATATCTGCTTTTCATTTCCAACAAAACCTTTCCATCTTCTCTTACCCACAACTATACCGATATAAGAGAGATTATAACAATAACTTATTCAATAACTCTATGATAATATATTTAAAAATGAATAGAATTAAAATAACAAAATACCAGTAAACATTAAAAGAATATCAAATTGTTTATTTTTTTTATTGTAGTACTAAATTAAACAT